>MU772368.1:0-74520 GCA_026770625.1 Nicotiana glauca
GTTTTTGGTTGAGGTCCCGGGGGCCTCGGGGTGATTTCGGATGGTTAAACGGAAGGAAATTGGTAAAATTGCAGGCCTGTAGTTTTAAGTCTTCTGGTATTTCCGCTTCTGCGGAATTGGACCGCAGAAGCGAGTCCGTAGAAGCGAGTCCGCAAAAGCGGGGGGATTGAGCGCATAAGCGGTTTTTGGGCATGAGTGGGAGTTCCGCAGAAGCGGACCCCTTTCCGCAAAAGTGGAGTCGCAGGAGAGACATTGGCACCGCAGAAGCGGTCATGGGATTTTTGGTGTAGTCCGCAGAAGCGGTCATTGGGCCGCATAGGCGAAACCGCAGAAGCGGTTTGGTATCCACAAAAGCGGATTCTGAGGGGTTTGAGTGAAACCGCAAAAGCGGTTGTTTTACCGCAAAAGCGGGACCGCAGAAGCGGTCAATGGATCGCAGAAGCAAAAATCGCAGGGGGTTTAAGTGCATCAGTGTTATGAAATTTCAGAAGTGTTAAAACATTTGGGGCTTGGAACTAAGAGAGGATTTGGGCGATTTTGAAAAGGAATTCGAGGAGCATCATTAGGTAAGACCTCTTGGACTTAGATTATGTCATTATGGTGTTAAAACATGGAATTAGTCACTGAAATTGGAGGAATTAAAGGGTAAAAATGGTGGTTAGGGCTTAAGGCCTAAGAGAGTTTCAATTGATGATTTGAAGGGGCTATTGGACTCCGATTTTGATAAATTTTGTATGTATGGACTCGTGACGAGACGAGGATTCCAAAAATATGAATTTCATAATTTTTGGAGAAGCGGGCCTGGGGCTCGGGTTTTGATAACTTCGTTTTTTTGGGTGTTTTTCGAGTTATTTCGATTGGGTTACGTTCCATTAGCCTATTTTGATGTATTCCTATTGGTTTTGATCAGAATTTGCACCCGTAGAGGTCGATTCTCGAGGGAAAGGCATTGCGGACTAGTTTTTGAGCCGGTTCGAGGTAAGTAATAGATGTAGATGATGATCTGAGGGTTTAAAACCGCGGTATATCACACTGTGACGCTATATTGAGGCCAGACACGTACTCTACGGCGAGTGCGGGGTCGAATGTGATTGGGGACTATGGCTTAGTATGCCCGAGTGATGGTGTATTGTGTTGTTAGCTATAAATTAGCTGGCAAACCTCCTACTTGGATGGTTATGGATATATTTGGGCTGTGTGCCGGTTATTTGGATCCCGTAAGGATCGTTATCACTGTTTCTATGAATTATAGCATGTTTTCATGATATCAGCCCTGAGTTAAACACTGTGTAAATATGATTTGCAAATTCTGAGATTTTAAACACCTAAGTATAATTCTGATAATTGAAACTAAAAATGGTAAGTATGATTGTGCATTCATGACTATGCATGGATCGGGCTGCACGCCGCAGCGGGTGTGATATTATATTGCGCTTGGGCTGTAGGAGCCCCTCCGGAGTCTGAACCCCCACAGTGAGCGCCGGGTACCCATGGATCGGGCTACGCGCCGTAGCGATCATGTGCATTGCATTCATGCATTGATATATATGTCTGCTGTATCTGTCTCTACAGGTTAGTACACTGTTAAATGTGTAGGAGTACTGGCTTAGCTGCACATGGTTGTATATTGGGAATTCCTACTTTCAAGTCATTATATATGTCTATTACCACTGAGTTGGAAGTACTCGCTTTACTCCCTGCACCTTGTGTGCAGATTCAGGTACTCCAGGAGCTATCTGAGCTTATTGTTGTTCTTCAGGGCTTTTACACGGAGTTGTCGAGGTAGCTGCCTGACGTCCGCAGGACCCGACTTCTCCCCTATTTCCTGTTATTTGAGTTTTCCGCGTACTTCAGACTATGTTGTTTTACAGTATATTTATGCCATTCTGGTAGAGGCTCTTGACTCATGACCCCCAGATCCTTGGGAGGTTGTTCAGTATTGTTGATTTTTGGATTTATTTCTATCTTTCAGTTATTCTCCTAGTTAAATGCTATTAATGATTTTCAACCAAATGGTTTTGAGCTTTACGCTCTGGTTGAGAGTGAAATTGGTGGGGCTTGCCTAGCAGTTGTGTTGGGCGCCATCACGACCGGGGTTGGGGTCGTGACAAGAAGCCATGTGGTGTGATTAGATGGGATAACATTTGGAATGCTTCTTTGGAAAAACTAATTTTCAAAACTAAATGTAAAGGCAACCGCAGTGATATAAGGAAAGATTATTAGTCACTTTTATCACTTGGGACTACGAGGAGGTACCTCGGTAGGGCCCCCTTATTGATCTTTTCTATTTGTTATATTTGTTTGGTTGTTGTTTTCTTAACATGTAAAATTCTTGTTTTTCTTTTCTGTTGTATTAACTGTCTTGATTCCGTGTTGTTACTTACTGTAATTTCTTTATTGTTGAACTTCCTTTGTCATTTTCATTATATCATTATATCTTCTATCTTTTTTCTTATTATCTCTAGTAGGGCCTTGACCTGACCTTGTCACTGCTCTACCGAGGATAGGCTTCTCACTTACTGGGTACCGTTGAGGGGTACTCATACTAGGCTTTTGCATATATTTTTGTGCAGATCCAGGTAGATCTTATCAGCCTCGATACTAGCATGTTGAGTAGGTTCTTTTGGAGACTTGAAGGTACACCTGCCCACGTCCGCTGGCCTCAGAGTCCCTTTATACCCTGTTCTTCCTTATTTCTACACATTTTTATAGACAATGATTATAGGATTGTTCAATACTGTATCTAGATCTTGTGACTTATATCTCACCAAGTTTTGGGGAGTTGTACACATTGACTTTATAGTTTCTATTTATGAAATTGTTGGAGTTTTGAAATTTTTATTTTTATTTAATGTTCCGCATGTGTTATCCTCACATATTCTTAGAAACTAGGCGTCGTCATGACATTCTACAGAGGAAATTTGAGGTCATGACAACTACATAGTTTGTAGTAGGTTAGCATTGTGTATATTTTTACTTTTTCAAATGCACCCTTAGTTTTTAATGGCAGCACATTTTATATTATTAATCCCAACAACTGGTTCCTTTCCCCGTCTACCCCTTCTCTGTTTTCTCCTCCACCCTCTCTCAGATTCGAGATTGTCAATCTTCAATTCAACTACCACTAGTCATAATAATAGAGTAGGCCATAGGGCGCCGATATGGTTTGGAACATTCATGTTTTCTGGAACTATTACCAATATGCTCTAAATGTGATATGAATATCTTCAGTAATCAAAATCCATAGATTGATCGAGACGATATATATTCATGTTTCAGTTGCATTTTCACAAACTACTATTGAAAATCGATAATTTTACAAAGAGAAAGAAGAAAAAAGAAATCGAGGGAGGGAGAGAAAATCAATTGAATCTTACAAAGTAGAAAGAAGAAAAGCAGAAGAGGGAGGCCAAATAAAAATCAGCGATTGAATTTAAAAAGAGTAAAGAGTAAATTTATATCGAGAGAGGAAGGTTGAAGAGTGAAGAGAGTCGGATAGGTTTTGGGGGAAAAGACAAAATGCCCCTTCTGACAAATGAATTTATCACTAAAAATAAAGGGTGTTTTTGAAAATGTAAAAATGTTACAATGCTAAGAACCCGTTTGTCCATGAGATTTTCTAAAATAAATTTGTGATTTATTTTCAAAATTGATGTTTGGACATAAATTTTGCCCATAATTTGGCAAAATCCCAAATCCCAAAAATCACCCCAATTGCTGATTTTGGGCAAAAATCCCAAGACATGGGAATTATATACATATTTTTTCAAAATAAAGTTGGGAAATACTTTTTGAAAACGTATGTCCAAACACATTTTCATCTTCAAATCAAACTTCACTCATATCAGATTTTTCAACACAAATTTGGAATCTATGGGCAATTGCTAGCTAAGTGCTAACCTACTATACATTTAGGTTAGAAAGTATATATATAACTACCCCTGCATCTTTCCCCATTACCCACAAATCAGGTTCCCTAAATTTTGTTTGGTTGGAAAGAAGTACTTATATTAATAAAAATGAAACAGTAACATTAGTACATGAAGCATGATACATCATAGGCATCAAAGTAAGTAAGCTAGGAATATTAGGATTTACTACAAGTACCCTTGCATGGGGATCATTACCAGACATAAGGTCAGTAGTAGGCAAAACATTAGTATTACAAAAACTAGATAAATTAGAGAGTGGTTGTGTTGCGGCACTTGTGGGAACTACTATTGTTGTTTTAACGAGCCTCCTTTGCATTGTTCCTGCATGATATTCTTGGTAGAATCGCTCGGCAAAAGGTGGTGGGTTTGCAAAAAGTAGACAATTGTTGTCGGCTGCATGCATGGATCTATCTGCAACACAATTTTTCTCCCTGTAGACCTGTTGGATAGGAGGCCTAAAAACCTGCAATCATTGATAATGTGAGCTGTCGTTGCACACCAATTTTTAATCCCATGAGTAGTGCAAGGAGTTCTATCTGAAAAATGGTAGTTGGGTATGATTTACCTACAAAGCCCATGATCCAGTGGCTTGGTAGTTGCGAAAAACTCCACCAATTCCATAAGGCAGACCCATCTATGTTTAGTAATAGTGATTTTCTACGGGAGGATGCCATTTAATGTAAAGTTTTGTTACATGATATTTTGTGAGATTGTTGTGTGTTAGAAAATAGTATTCAGCTGCAGTATTGATTAGTACCAGAATATTTATAGGTGTTTTTTATGTTCCAAAGTATTTTTATTCCTTAGAAGATATGGATGCCAAAGTGCAAAAGGTAGGAGGATGGTGGGAGGACTTTTATGAGGAGTGTATGATAAAGCTGTATGTAGTATATTTTAGAGCCAATCTATATTATCAGCTTGAGGTGTAGTAGGACCCTGGGATTGAAGAGTTAATTTGAGGTATGTCTAAAGCTGAATTGCATTTGGGCATTCAAGTAAAATATGTATCGTTGTTTCAGGAGCCATATGACACTGGGTACATATAGACGAAGGTAGGATACCTAAACGTGAGAGACATAGCAATATGAAGTCGGTTATGTGAAAGTAGACAGAGAAAGAACGATTTTTTTAGTGGAATTGTTAGTAGCCCAAATCTATTCAATTCAATTATACATCGTAAATAATATTGCAAATAACTTATTCCACTATTAAATTTAAAGCTAGGGCGCGAAAATAGATAAAATGACCAAAATGCCCCTCAAGCCAACGTCTCGGAATCGAATAATTTTTATATTTTCAGAACCCTCGCACTCTCACGAGTCTAACCATATAAAAATCTCCCAAATCGGAGGTCAATTGCTCAGTCAAAACCCAATAGTTTGGTCAATGAAGTTTTACCCCAAATTACCAAAAATTTTATCCTAAATTCGAATTCCAATGATGTATTTAACTATATAATGATGTGATATAATGAAACGGGATCAAAGAAACGTTACCCAATAATTTCCTCTTCGAAATCCTCTGAAAATCGCCTTTACCCGAGCTCAAATTGAGTTTTCTAACTTATGAAATCAAAACCCTCAAATTTCCATATTTGCACAGAGAATACCGCTTCTGCGGGCCAGGGACCCCTTCTGCGGTCCCGCTTATGCAAAAGACCAGCCGCTTCTGCGGTTTTCACTTAAGGGCCAGATTTCCGCTTCTGCGGAGAAAATAACCGCTTCTACGGTACCGCGTATGCGGAAAATCAACCGCTTCTGCAGTTCCTATGGGGGAGGACCAATCTCGATTCTGCGATGAGGAAGCCTCTTCTGCAGCTCCGCTTCTGCAGTTCCCAAGCTGCAGAAGCGAAAATACCAGAAGGAACAAAATACCAGCTGCTGCAATACTTAGAAACTTCCTCCGTTAACTGCCCGAAATCATCCCGAGGCCCTCGGGACCTCAACCAAAAGCATCAATACCACCTAATACCTTATTCGAACTTGTACCAATCCTTAAAACACCTAAAACGACACAGGAAACCCGATTAAATAAAAGATTCAAGCCTAAGAACTTTAATTTTTTTCCAAATACGCTTTTGATCAAAAGTCTAACCAAAACACGTCCGAATGACCTAAAATTTTACGCACACGTCCCAAATGACATGAAGGATCTACTGCAAATTCTGGAATTCCATTCCGACCCTCTGATCAAAAACTCACTATCGGATTGGAAACTTCAATTATACAAACTTCGGCATTTTAAGCATAAATGAGCTACCTAGCTCCAAAATACATTCCAGACATGCTCCCAGTCCCAAAATTACCTAACGGAGCTAAAAGAACCATCAGATTTCTATTCCGAGGTCGTCTTCATACTGTTCCAGTTACCGACCATTTTTCAACTCTAAAGCTCTCCTTTAGGGACTAAGTGTCCCAAAACACCCCGTATCCCAACACCGAATGTCCCAACAAACAAAAATAGCAGAAATGAACTTAGGGAAAGTAGTTATTGGAGGAACAGGACATAAATTCCAAAAACGACCGATCGGGTCGTTACATAAAGTGAGTAATAGTATCGACGAATGATTCACATGTAGTAAGAGTAATTTTTGTTCTTAGAATGATATGATCAGTAAAAAATAAGCGAGACAGCAGAGGCCCCCTTTTAATGAGGGAAATTGGTTGCCAAGCATAATAATCAACTGTTGTGTTTATTGTGCTCGAGAGCATTTTAAGACAGCGGATAAACAGATATGGCGATAGTGGTTCTCCCTAGCGTATGCCTCTTGTTGGGTTGAAATATTCAGTGGTGTTTCCATTAATAAGGATTGATGTAGATGTTGTTGTGATATAGGACATCATTATTTGAATAAAATTATAAGGGAAATTTAGGGTAACTAGAGTATGATGTATGAATTACCATGCTAATTTGTCAAATGCTTTTGCAAGATCAAATGCTTTTGCAAGATTGTAACAATGTGATTGGTCGTTTTGAGCAATTTTACTTGGTTCAGCAGTTTGAGGCCACGAGCAGCTTCATATTATATATACCGACTTGCGTGCATGGTTGAATTCAGCTATCGAATGATTCAGAGTTGAAATGGGAGAATGAATCTAGTTTTGGAAGCTTAAGCGGTGAGAATTTGACTGCAATTGAACATATGAGTAAATGGCCCCGGAATAGGTTTTGGTTAATCTCAATAGCTTCGTATGGTAATTTTGGACATAGGCGAGCATCCGGATTCAGATTTGGAGGTCCCTAGGGTAATTTGAGGCGTCACGGCGAAAGTTAGAAAATTTGATGTTTGGAAAATAGAGAAGTTTGACTCATAGTTGGATATTATGATATCGGGGTTGGAATATGATTTTGAGAGTTGGAAAATCTGTGTTATGTCATTTTTGACTTGTTTGCAAAATTTGGCGTCATTCAGGGTTAATTTGATAGGTTTCGACACGAGTTTTAGAAGTTGGAAGGTTTGAAAGTTCATGAGTGTGATTCGTGGTGTGATTTGTTGTTTTGGCATTGCTTGATTTGATTTGAGACCTTGATAGAGTCCGTGTTAGTTATATGACTTGTCTGTGTGTTTAGACAGGATCCGGGGGCCTTGGGTGTGATCAACGTGGGCTACGAGTCATTTTCTCTTGTTCTTGAACTGCTGTTTCTGGTATCTGATATCCTCCTTCCGCGTTCGCGAAGTGTCTCTGCTGGTCACCTCATTTTCATTCTTCTCGTTCGCATAACATTCCTCACATTCGCGAAGCTCTACCTTATCCTTCTTCGCATTCACAGCTACTCCCTCGCATTCGGATAGTAGAATTAGGAGTTGCGGGGCTGGTGGCTATTTCTTCTTCGCGTTCACATAAGCCTCTGTTCTTTAATCTTCGCGTTCTCCTCCCTTAGCTCGCGTTCGTGATGGCTTTTCTTGGCAGATTCAATTTCCCTTCTTCGCGAACGCGATTGTCCTTCCTTGTTTGCGATGCATAAAATCTGGGCGTACATAATATAATTCCAAATTGAGGGTTACACCATTTTCATCATATCTTGACTTGTAAAGCTCAATTTTGGGAGCTTCTTTGTGGGGTTTTCAAGCAATTCGATTGGGTTATTATTCTCCACCTAGAATCTAACATATTCTATGATTTTATCTTCTTTAAATCATTTAATTTGTGTTTTGGGTTGGGAGAAATGTTGGTTTCTAAAGAAAATTTCTAAAATGAAAAATCATGATTTGAGGGAGCAAATAGTATCGGGATTTGATAAATTTTTTATGGTTGAACTCGTATAGGAATGGGTATTCGGTTTTTGTAAAAAAGATCGGGTTTCGAGGTGCGGGCCCGGGGGTCAACTTTTGTACCGATTTTTGGATTTTGTTAAAGATTGAGGCTTTATGTTTCGGAATTGTTTTTATGTGTTTTACTTGAGCTTTGAAGTTAATTTGGTTAGATTTGAGCCGTCCAGAGGTCTTTTCACCCGAGAAGTGCATTTTAGAGTATCAATTTGTCGTCTTTGAGGTATGTATCTTGCCTAACCTTGTGTGGGGGACTTTCCCTTAGGATTTGAGTCTTCTATGCTAATTGTAGTCTGTGTAAGCGAGGTGATGAGTGTGTGCTCGAACTTATTTATGGGAAATTTCCCTCAATGGTTCTTAGGTCCTTATGTTCATTATGTGCAAAGTATTCCGTTATGATTGAGTTTTCTAATTGCTTAAATTACCTCTATATGCTCCATATGATGTAGTTAGCTTTCCTCTAATTCTTACATGTTACTTGACCCTTAATTGCCTTAATTGAAGTGATTGCCTTCCTTATTGTTTGATACTTGTTGATTGTGAGTTCCTCTATGACTTCTTGCAAGTATGTTACATGTCCAATTGTTGTGATTACCAGTGTAGTTATCACATGCTTATTATGTCTTGTTGTGTTGATAAGGTTATTGTGCTTCTTGGTTTTTCCGTGATCCTTATTATGTACTATTCACGTTTAAATTGATGATTATTCATATTGAACAAGACTTATGACATTCTCTTGGTAATTTACCATTGTTGAGTATTGACTCAAGTTGAGATCTATATTGCGAAGCTAACTATTGAAACACGATTAGTTATTATTGATTTCCTTGCTCGGATGTTATTGTTTCCATTGTTGATTCCCTTGTAGCGATGTTATTATTTCTATTGTTTGAGTGAAGAAGAGATTAAATCACAAAGGGTGATGACGTGCATGATATTGTGCATGAACAATTTAAAGAACGAAGGGTGATGTCGTGCATGATATAGTGAGTGAGTGTTAATGCACGAAGGGTGATACTGTGCCGAAATTGCGAGTGTAAAAGCACAAAGGATGATTTCGTGCCACATTATTGAGAGTAAAAGCACGAAGGGTGATGTTGTGCCGCACTATTGAGAGTAAAATCACGAAGGGTGGTGCCATGCCATGATTATAAGAGAGTTAAAGCATGAAGGGTGATGCCGTGCATATTTCTATTTATGCATATGGTGAAGAAGAGTGATAAAGTATGAAGGGTAATATCGTGGCACATTATTGAGAGTAAAAGCACAAAGGGTGATGACGAGCCATGATTATGAGAGAGTTAAAGCACGAAGGGTGGTGTCGTGCACTTTCTGTTTGTTGTATTTATTTGTGATTATTTATTCAAGTGTTTTAACTGTTCAGATTTCCTTTACTGTTGTGATCCTTTGTGATGGAACCCTATAGTGTTTTCAATACTTTGCCATATTTATTTATATATTTCAACACATCATATTTAAATAATTGTTTCATTTTTAGATCAATTAGTTACTTAATTAAATTTCCTTAAACTGCCTGAGGTTGTATTTTACCTAAAAAAGAATTTCTACTAAGTTAATTTATTAAATCCAATGTTAAAGGTAACAATTCATTCGATGTTGTATTTTAATTGAAAATGGTAATTTCTTTATTCAAATGATTTCTAAAAATAATTTTATCTTTTCTTGCTGAGTTCCTAATTATCTTAGAAGTTGTACTCTACTTTATGTTATGTATTGGGACTCCTTGAACATCTTAATTGCTCTGATTATGGACCATATACACTGAGTAACATGATAACGTTGCTGTGCAAAGACAGATAGAAATATGTGGGCACAAGGGGTTGGGTATGCTAAAGGGTTGGTAATGGAGGTTACGATATGTGACGTCAAGTTTGAGATGGCTAGAATTGTGGATCAGAAAGGATATGATTTATTGAGCTGATATCAGCTTCCTTGTTTGAGTACATTTTTGCTTGTTTGTGTTCCAGCTATTTTGGTATTAATTTATTTGGTTATGTTTCATTTCCATCCGTGTTTCCATTAATTATTTCTACTGATTGTAGTTTGTTCTTTCCCTGATGTTTATATTACTTTGTCATCTTTGGGTTGATAGTTTATTATCATATCTTGTTTTATTTATTTGACTAGTAGGTGTCTGGAGTGTTCCTCGTCACTACCCCACCGAGGTTAGCCTTGATACTTACTAGGCACTGCTGTTGTGTGCTCATACTACACTTCTGTATATTTCTGTATGCATATTCAGGTATTCGATCGGTAGTAGTTGTGCGGGTCGCTGTAGTGGAGACTCAATGTAAACCTATTGTTGCGTTCACATGCCTCAGAGTCACCTTCATTTGTACTTATTTCTATTTGTTCCTTTGTTTCAGGAAAATGATGTATTTATTTTGTATAGCTACTCTTAAAAAGCTTATGAATTGTACAATCGGTTTTAGGAGTTGTAATTTGTTAAGAGTTATTTAAACTTAAAGTTAGCAAATATAAATATTATCTCAGTTAATGTTAGGCTTACCTAATTTAGAGAATAGGTGGCATCACGACTCCTTCGGAGGGATTTTGGGTCGTGACAAAGATTCAATTTAAGAAGCATATTAGAATTTTTACCCTTCATTTTTTTCAATCGAGAAATTACTTCCTAGACAATAATAGGATTATTTGCAGCTATTCGATTTTTATAGAAGCTAGATTGAGTTGGATTTATAATATGTTCTAGAATTAGTTTGAGCCTACTTATAATAATTTTTGTAATCACTTTGTATATAGTATAGCATAGGCTTATGGGTCGATATTGGGATATAGAAGAAGCGTGTTTATGTTTAGGGATTAGGCAAATAAGAGTAGTGTTGATGTTAGGGTGTATCTTATGATCAAGAAAAACATTGTGCCAAAAGTATTTTACTGAGTTGCCAATGGTGTTCTAATATTTTTGATAGAAGAAGGAGTATAGCCCATCTGGCCCATGAGCCTTTAACGATTTAAAAGAATGAATTGCATTTAGGATCTCATGATCTTGTAAGGGTTTAGTTAAAGAATTTTTTTCAGCCTTAGTTAAAACATTTGAAGGTTGGATTGAATGGTGTGTACCGGATTTTTTTGTTGTTGTAAAGAGTGTATTGTAATAATAAGTAATATTTTGTTTGAATGATTTATGGGTCAGTGAGCCAGTTTACCCCTAGATCTTGCAATACAGTTATACGATTGTGTCTTCTACGATTTAAAGTGGAGACATGAAAATAATTGAGTTTGCATATCCAATGTTTAACCAGTTGATACAAGATTTTAATTTCCAGAAGTCCTCTTCGAGCCTAAGAAGAAGCTTGAAATCAGTTAGTAATTGATGTTCCAAATTTTGTAGGAAAGTGCAAGTAGGATAGTTTACGGAAGATTGAATACCTCCTAATCGAGCCAAGATTTTTCTCTTGCATTTAAATATCTTTTCATAAGTGGATTTATTCCATTCTTGGACGATTTCTGTTAAGTTTTCAATGGTTGGGAGTAGTTGTGAATTTTCATGCCAAGCTTGTTAAACTAATACTGGGAAAGTAGGATTTGTAGCCCAAATTATTTCAAAGCGAAATTTTTGTTTTCGAGGCAAAGGACAGTGCTTTAGTTGTAATAGAATAGCACAACGGTCATAATGTGTACGTGGGAGATGTGTGACAAGGGCGTCTGGGTAATAATTGGCCCAGTCATAATTTCCTATAAATCGATCAATATGTTCTAGAATATTCTGTTTATTATATCGACCATTTGTCCAGGTGTACCATCTACATTCATAAGCTAAATAAGTAAGATGGCAATAATTTATAGAATCCAGAAACTTATTTGAAAGTGAATTACTAATCTTTTGTCCTCTAAACTTACCATTAGCGTGCGTTATTTCATTAAAATCCCCACCTATAAGTCATGGACCCTTTATAATTGTCGTATAAACACAAAAGATTATACCACAAAATGTGTTTATTACTTAAATCACTACTAGCATATATTGCAGTAAATAACCACTTGAAAGGAGAAGGATGTACATGAATATGAAAGTGTATTTTCTGCTGTGTGGTGGCCACTAGTCCTACTATAAGTTTATCAGAATGCCATAATATGATAATACCTCCCGACTGGCCTATAGCAGCCACGTCAGCCATGCCCGTAAAATTGAATTCCTCCTTCAGATGTTGGTTATCTGCGCAATGAGTTTCCAAAATCACAACCAGAGAAGGGCGGTAGTAATTAAGGAGGGAGAGAAAATTACATAGGAAATTAGAAGATTGAGCTCCTCTACAATTCCATATAATTAAATTCATATTATTATTGTTTGGGGTGAGCAGTTGGCTGCTCTGTTTGTTCCCCACGGTGATGGTGTTCTGCCCTAACGTAGACATAGTGTTGGAAGTAGGAGAATTGCATATTTTCCCACCTCTGTATTTATGGTGGGCCTTAGGCAAAAGGATGTTTTTATTAGATTTGGAGGGTAACGGATGTGGATTTTTCTTTCGTATTCCACCTTCTGGACAAAGACCTTTATTCCATCCAGCCATGCATGAACCATTCGTGTCTCCCAATTCTAAGTCATTAGTGCTGCGAGTTCTTGCTGAAAATCACTCTTTTTTTGACGACCCGGCCCGTCATCAGGTGATTTACCGCCCCGTTTCCCCCATATTATGTTCCTCTATGTTTCAATATCGGTATTTGAGTTGAACGGGTAGAATTGGATTGGTTCTAGCTGGAAATGAGGCACTTAGCCTCTTAGAAGGAAGCATGTTTTGGAAAAATCAACCAGAAGTTAACTATGTAGTTAGAGGGTTCGAATATGAATTCCGGTGATTTAGTTAGCTTCAGGGGATGATTTGTGACTTAGGAGTGCGATCGGAATTGAAGTTGGAGGTCCGGTGTAGAATTAGGCTTGAATTGGCGAAGTTTGAATTTTGGCGAATTCCTGTTGATAGGTGAGATTTTGATCCTAGGGTTGGAATGGAATTCTGAGAGTTTCTGTAGCTTCGTTAGGTGATTTTGGATATGTGTGCAAAATTTCAGGTCATTCGGACGTCGTTTGGTCGGGTTTTGAAATGAATGTGAGTTTCGGAAGAATTTGATGAACTTAGGCTTGAATCCGTGGTGAATTGATGATTTTTGTGTTGTTTGGAGTGTTTTGATGATTGGAACAAGTTTGTATCATGTTTTGGAGTATGTTGGTGATTTTGGTTAAGGTCCCGGGGGCCTCGGGGTCATTCCGGGTGATCAACGGAAGGATTTTTGGACTTTGAGTGTTGTAGAAAATGCAACAGTAGTGCAGGCAATTTTAAGCCTTCGTGTTCGCGTGGCAAGTGTCGCGGACGCGTAGAGTAAGTTTGAGGGGGAAGGAAGTCGTTCATCGCGTTCGCGTTAGGGCTACGCGTTCGCGTAGGTTCAGGGCAGTGGTGCATCGCGTTCGCGTGGCTGGGTACGCGTCCGCGTAGAAGAAAAATAGAGGGCCAGTTGGATGTTCAACGCGTTCGCGTTGACTGGCCACGTTCACGTAAGTGTGGAGGGCTAAACCTTCACGTTTGCGGGGGACCAGACGCATTCGCGAAGGGTATTTTTGGTCAGCTGAAATTTTGGTCATCGCGAATGCGAGGGAGGCTCGTGTTCGCATAGAAGAATCTGGGCAATTACAGAAGGGTTTTATATAACATTTTATCCGCGACCCATTTGGTATTTTCTCCATTTTTGAACCACCTCAAGAGCTTTTGGGTAGAAATTGAAGAGAGTTTAGACAGGAATCAGTTGGAGGTATGTCTCGTGACCTAGAAACGCTATTTTATTGAAGAACCTAGCTTAAACTAGGGCTTGGGTTTTTAAATGAGAAATTGGGATTTGAGGGAGCATTTGGACTCCAATTTTGATGATTTTTATATGTATAGACTCGTGGCGAGACGAGGAATCCGGTGATGTAAATTTTGTAATTTTTCGAGAAGTGGGCCCGGGGCTCGGGTTTTTGCCAACTTCATGATTTTCGATGCTTTTCGAGTATTTTCGATTGGGTTATGTTCCTTTAGCTTATTGTAACACATTCCTTGTGGTTTTGGTCAGATTCGACGCGCGAGGAGGTCGATTCGAGGGGAAAAGGCTTGGCGAGCTAGACTCTTGGCCGGCTAGAGGTGAGTAATGATTTTAAATGATGTCCTGAGGGTTAGAGACCCCGGATTTGCACAACTTGGTGCTGTTTTAAGATGAGACACGCGTTCAATGGCGAGCGCGGGATCATTTATTATTAGGGATTGTGACTTGGTACAGTCCGGATGATATCTTTCCGCGTATTAGCTATCACTTGTTGTTTTCCACTATGACTTGGGCTTATTGCCGACTGTTTGAACTCCTTATGAGTTATCATCACTGTTTTCCTCATTATTTGAAATATTATTTGAACTCAGTCCATTGTTATTACACCGTTTCAGGAACTCAGCTATATTTCACTCAAACTTGGAGTTTTAACCGATATTTGAACTATTGCTTGAGCCGAGTATTATTGTTTTACTGCTGCCCGAGGGTCTTTGTCTATCTTTGGACTGATTGAGGCCGAGGGCCATATGTGAGGATATGATGAGTGATCTGAGGAGACTTTCAGGCCTCGAGTGATATGTGAGGAGGCTCTCAGGTCTGGAGCAATATGTGAGGAGGCTTTCAGGCCTCATATTGATATGTGAGGAGGCTTTCAGGCCTTGTTGATAGCGCTTGGGTTGTAGGAGCCCCTCCGGAGTCTGCACACCCACAGTAAACGCGGGTACCCATACGAGTGAGAGTGATTCCGAGGGGCTGATGTTGTACTGAGTGATTGATACGGAGCCCGCGGGGCTGATACTGTACTGAGAGTTTGATATGGCACCCGAGGGGCAGGTTCCTGAGTATCTCTTATTGAATGAGAATAATTGTTTTCAACTGTTTACATAGAGTTTACTTACTGTATATCACTTGTTTCTACTGCTTACCTGATTTTACTGCTTGAGATAGCATAAATTGTGCCTTTATGGGATTTTATGTTCTCAGATATTATTTATTTTTATTATTCACTGGGTCAGAGTACTCACATTACTCCCTGCACCGTGTGTGCAGATACAGGTATAGCAGAGTTCGCTCCTAAGTGCTGATTTCTATCCAGACCAGGTGGACCGGAGAGACGAGGTAGTTGTCAACGTCCACAACCCCCGTTTCTTCTTTATTATCTGTACTTTGTTATCTTCGGACTATGTTCTTAGCTACAGTCTTGTAGTAGTTGTTAAACTCTGTAGTAGTTCATGACTTGTGACACCCCAATTGCGGGCTGGATTTTGGGTTGGCTTTCCTTATTATCGCAGTTATGTCCGTATTACTGATTACGATATTCTTGCTTTAAGTTTATTTATGATTAGTAACTGTCAGATATTTGAGGAGTTAATGTTCTATTGGCTGACCTCATCTTCACGAGATGCGCCATCATGACCAGGTGGGTTTGGGTCGTGACAAGTTGGTATCAGAGCCTAGGTTACTAGGTCTCACGAGTCATGAGCAGGTTTAGTAGAGTCTCACGGATCGGTACAGAGACGTTTGTATTTATCCTCGAGAGGATGCAGAACCCTTAGGAAAACTTCACATTCTTGAAATTCTTGTCTTGCGACCTTGTTGATCTGAGAACTAAACTTCTGTGTTCTATTCTCTCGCAGATGGCGAGGCCTCGTGCTATAGGACGAGATGGACGACCACCGGTACCACCTACTGAGGGCACTAGAGGCCGAGGACGCGGTCGTGGTCGTGGTAGGGGCAGAGCCATGAGGGTTGCACCTGTTGCTCGACCAGTTGCCCTGGCTTAGCTTCAGGCCCCAGCTACAGACATTCTAGCAGCCCTGTTCAGGCACCGGCAGTGCCCATTGTGATTCCGGGTCTCCAGGAGACGCTGGCTCAGATACTATCAGTTTGCACTAGCTTAGCCCAGGTAGTTTAAGCCACTACTACAGCGGCTACCTCTCAGGTAGGGGGAGGCAGTCAGACCCCCGCTGCTTGCACACCTAAGCCAGTGATGCAGGGTTTACAGACACCGGGAGCAGCTCCAGCTCAGCTGGTTGTACCAGTTTAGGATTTTGTGGTTCCAGCTATGCCGGACGATGAGCAGCGTTGTCTCGAGAGGTTCAGTAGGCTTCAGCCTCCAATTTTCAGTGATGCTCAGGGTGAGAATGCCCAGGGATTTCTTGACAAGTGTAAGCGTATGCTTCGAACGATAGGGATTTTGGAGTCCAGCAGAGCAGCATTTACCGCATTTCAGTTCACTGGGGCTGCCTTCACATGGTGGGAGGCATATGAGCGGCGTAGGCCGGCAGGTGCAGTGCCTTTGTCATGGCAGGAGTTCTCCACTATATTTTTGGAGAAGTGGGTACCACAGTCTTAGAGGGAGGAGCTGCATAGGCAGTTCGAGTGTCTTCGACAAGGAGACATGACTGAGACCTAGTATGAGGCGAGATTTTCTGAGTTAGCCCGTTATGCCTCCTATATAGTTCCGACCGATAGAGAGAGGATCAAGAGGTTTGTAAATGGACTTAACTATCACCTTCGTGTTCTGATGACATGAGAGAGAGTTCTGGGTATTGCCTTTGAGGATGCAGTTGATATTGCTCGTGATATTGAGTTGGCTCGCCGTCAGGACAAAGAGAAGAGGGAGGCCAAGAGGCCTCAAGGTTCGGGTAGCTTCAGTGGTGCCCCATCTAGGGGTCAGTTTCAGCAGAGCAGAGGTCGTTCATTCAGTTCATCTTAGTCAGCTCGCTCTGAGTATCGTGGGTCATCTTCCGACCGAGGTCATCAGGGTTATCAGCAGAGCCAGCCATCCCTCAGCGCCCTTCCAGCTCAGGGTTCGTAACGAGCTCCATCTGTTCAGGGTCCCTCCAGGCCGAGTGCATCAGCCAGTCACTCTGGTGCACGGGGCTCTCTTCAGTCCCATTCTCCAGCACCCGGGAGCTGTTTTGAGTGCGGGGAGTTTGGGCACTTGTGGAGGAAGTGTCCTCGGCTTCGTGGTAGTCAGTCTCAGCAGAGGGGTCAGCACTCATCTTCTGGCCCATCTTCTTCAGCACCCGCCCCTCCAGCTAGGGGTGAGGGTCAGGCAGCTAAGGGCCACCCCAGAGGGGGAGGCCGATCAGTTGGTGGTCAGTCTCGATTCTATGCTCTGCAGGGCCGTTCAGATGCTATTGCTTCAGATACTGTTATCACAGGTATTATTTCAGTCTGCCATAGGGATGCCTTAGTTTTATTAGATCCTGGTTCTACCTATTCCTATGTGTCTTCTTATTTTGCTCACTATTTGGGTATGACCCGGGGGTGCCTTGCTTTGCCCGTTCATGTATCCACCCCGGTGGGCGATACTATTATGGTAGACCATGTATATCGGTCGTGCTTAGTGACTATTGGGGGTCTGCAAACCCGAGTTGATTTGTTGTTGTTGAGCATGGTAGATTTTGATATTATTCTAGGCATGGATTGGTTATCTCCATGCCATGTTATTCTAGACTGTCATGCCAAAAGAGTCAACTTGGCCATACCGGGTGTCCCGATGATTAAGTGGAGTGGTATGACTGACTATGTTCCTAGCAGGGTGGTTTCCTTCCTAAAGGCCCAGCGGATGGTTGGGAAAGGTTGTCTATCGCATTTGGCTTTTGTGAGAGATGTTGGAGTTGAGGCTCCTAGTCTTGATTCTGTCCCCGTTGTGAGGGATTTTCCAGATGTGTTCCCAGCAGACCTGTCGGGCAAGCCACCGGACAGGGACATTGATTTCGGTATTGATCTGGTTCCGGGCACTCAGCCCATCTCTGTTCCTCCCTATCGTATGGCACCAGCAGAGTTAAAGGAATTGAAGGAACAGCTTCAGTAACCTCTAGATAAGGGGTTTATTCATCCTAGCGTGTCACATAGGGGTGCACCGGTCTTATTTGAGAAGAAGAAAGATGGCTCAATGAGAATGTGCATTGACTATAGGCAGTTGAACGAGGTGACAGTTAAGAACAAGTATTCACTACCTCGTATTGATGATTTGTTTGACCAGCTCCAGGGAGCCAGGGTATTCTCTAACATTGATCTCCGTTCAGGCTATAACCAGTTGAAGATTAGGGATTCTGACATTATGAAGACGGCTTTCAGGACAAGATATGGGCACTATGAGTTTTTGGTTATGTCTTTCAGGCTGACTAATGCCCCAGCCACGTTCATGCACTTGATGAACAGCGTGTTCTGGCCGTATCTGGATTCATTTGTGATTGTGTTTATTGATGATATCCTAGTGTACTCGCGTAGCCAGGAGGAGCATGCTCACCATTTGAGAGCAGTATTACAGAGATTGAGGGAG
Organism: Nicotiana glauca; assembly: GCA_026770625.1. NCBI lineage: Eukaryota > Viridiplantae > Streptophyta > Magnoliopsida > Solanales > Solanaceae > Nicotiana > Nicotiana glauca. The sequence goes on from MU772368.1 coordinate 18,554, forward strand.
GAGAAGCTTTATGAAAGTTCTCCAAATATGAGTTCTGGCTTGGGTCTGTGGCTTTTCTGGGACATGTGGTGTCCAGTGATGGTATTCAGGTTGATCCGAAGAAGGTAGAGGCGGTGCAGAGTTGGCCTAGACCGACTTCAGCCACGGAGATTCGTAGTTTCCTAGGGTTGGCAGGGTATTATCGCCGGTTTGTTCAGGGATTTTCTTCTATTGCATCGCCCTTGACCAAGTTGACTCAGAAGGGTGCTCCATTCGTATGGTCCGAGGAGTGCGAGGAGAGCTTTCAGAAGCTCAAGACAGCTTTGACCACGACTTCATTGTTGGTATTGCCATCAACTTTCGGTTCTTACACTGTGTATTGTGATGCTTCTAGAGTTGTGATCGGATGTGTGTTAATGCAGGAGGGTAGAGTTATTGCATATGCTTCTCGTCAGCTGAAGCCCCATGAGAAGAACTAACATGTACATGATTTGGAGTTGGCTGCTATAGTTCATGCTTTGAATATTTGGAGGCGCTACTTATATGGCGTATCTTGTGAGGTGTACATCGATCATCGTAGCCTTCAGCATTTGTTCAAACAGAAGGATCTTAATTTGAGGCAACGGAGGTGGCTTGAGTTACTCAAGGACTATGATATCACCATTTTGTATCACCCAGGGAAGGCCAATGTAGTGGCCGATGCTTTGAGCCGGAAGGCGGTCAGTATGGGTAGCCTGGCGTACATTCTAGTTGGGGAGAGGCCCTTTGCAGTTGATGTCCAGGCTTTGGCCAATCGGATAGTGAGGTTAGACATTTCAGAGCCTAGTCGGGTGTTGGCTTGTGTTGTTTCTCGGTCTTCCTTGTATGACCGCATCAGAGGGCGCCAGTATGATGATCCACATTTGCTTGTCCTTAAGGATAGAGTCCAGCATGATGATGCCAGAGATGTGACTATTGATAGTGATGGTGTGCTGAGGATGCAGGGACGAATTTGTGTGCCCAATGTGGATGGGCTTCGGGAGTTGATATTGGGGGAGGCCCACAGCTCGCGGTATTCTATCCATCTAGGTGTCGCGAAGATGTATCAGGATTTTAGACAGCACTACCGGTGGAGGAGAATGAAGAAGGATATTGTGAGTTATGTAGCTCGGTGTCTCAACTGTCAGCAGGTCAAGTATGAGCACCAGAGGCTCGGTGGTGTACTTCAGCGCATGGATATTCCCGAGTGGAAGTGGGAGAGGATTACTATGGATTTTGTGACTTATCTCCCTCGGACAGCGAGTAAGTTTGATTCGATTTGGGTGATTGTGGATCAGCTGACCAAGTCCGCGCACTTCATTCCGGTGTGTACTACCTATTCTTCGGAGCGGTTAGCAGAGATTTTCATCCGGGTGATTGTATGGTTGCATGGGGTCCCAGTTTCCATCATATCAGATAGGGGTACTCAGTTTACTTCTCAATTCTGGAGGACTTTTCAGCGAGAGTTGGGTACACAGGTAGAGCTGAGCACAGCGGTTCACCCTCAGACGGATGGGCAGTCCGAGCGTACCATTCAGATATTAGAGGACATGTTGCGTTACTGTGTTATTGACTTTGGAGGTTCTTGGGCTGATTTCTTGCCTCTTGCAGAGTTTGCTTACAACAACAGCTATCAATCCAACATTCAGATGGCACCATATGAGGCCTTATATGGGAGACGGTGTAGATCTCCGGTGTGTTAGTTTGAGCCCGGCGAGGCTAGGTTGTTGGGGACAGAGTTGGTCCAGGATGCCTTAGATAATGTGAATGTGATCCAGGAGAGACTTCGTACAGCTCAGTTGCGTCAGAAGAGTTATGCGGACCAGAAGGTCCGAGATGTATCTTATATGGTGGGCGAGAAGGTCTTGTTGAAGGTTTCGCCTATGAAGGGCGTCATGCGGTTCGGGAAGAAACGGAAGCTTAGTCCAAGGTTCATTAGCCCTTTTTAGATCCTTAGGAGGATTGGGGAGGTGTCCTATATGCTTGCTTTGCCACCCAGCATGTCGGGAGTTCATCCGGTATTTCATGTGTCTATGCTCCGGAAGTATGTTGGGGATCCATCTCAAGTGTTGGACTTCAGTACCGTATAGTTGGATGATGATTTGACCTATGATGTGGAGCCAGTGGCTATTTTGGGTTGTCAGGTTCGGAGATTGAGGTCAAAGAATATAGCTTCGGTGAAGGTACAGTGGAGAGGTCGGCCCGTGGAGGAGGCTACTTGGGAGACCGAGCGGGAGATGCGGAGTTGATATCCTCACTTGTTTGAGACTCCAGGTATGTTTCTTGACCCGCTCGAGGATGAGCAATTATTTTAGTTGGGGAGGATGTGACGACCCGGTCCGTCGTCACGTGAGTTACTGCCCCGTTTCCTCCATATTATGTTGCTCTATGTTTCAATATCGATATTTGAGTTGAACGGGTAGAATTGGATTGGTTCTAGCTGGAAATGAGGCACTTAGCCTCTTAGAAGGAAGCCTGTTTTGGAAAAATCAACCGGAAGTTGACTACGTAGTTAGAGGGCTCGGATGTGAATTTCGTTGATTTGTTTAGCTTCGAGGGATGATTTGTGACTTAGGAGTGCGATCGGAATTGAAGTTGGAGGTCCGGTGTAGAATTAGGCTTGAATTGGCGAAGTTTGAATTTTGGTGAATTTCGGTTGATAGGTGAAATTTTGATCCGAGAGTCGGAATGGAATTCTGAGAGTTGTTGTAACTCCGTTAGGTGATTTTTGATATGTGTGCAAAATTTCAGGTCATTTGGACGTCGTTTGGTCGGGTTTTTGAGCGAATGTGAGTTTTGGAAGAATTTGATGAACTTAGGCTTGAATCCGTGGTGAATTGATGCTTTTTGTGTTGTTTGGCGTCTTTTTGATGATTGGAACAAGTTTGTATGATGTTTTGGAGTATGTTGGTGATTTTGGTTGAGGTCCTGGGGGCCTTGGGGTGTTTTCGGGTGAAAAACGGAAATATTTTTAGACTTTGAGTGTTGCAGAAAATGCAACAGCAGTGCAGGCAATTTTAAGCCTTCGCGTTCGCGTGGCAGGTGTCGAGGAAGTGTAGAGTAAGGTTGAGGGGGCAGGAAGTTGTTAATCACGTTCGCGTTGGGGCTACGTGTTCACGTAGGTTAAGGGCAGTGGTGCATCGCGTTCGCGTGGCTGGGTACACATCCGCGTAGAAGAAAAATAGAAGGCCAGTTGGATGTTCAACGCATTCGCGTTGACTGGCCGCGTTCGCGTAGGTGTGGAGGCCTAAGCCTTCGCATTCGCAGGGGACCAGACGCGTTCACGAAGGGTATTTTTGGTCAGCTGAAATTTTGGTCATGGAGAACGCGAGGGAGGCTCGCGTTCACATAGAGGAATCTGGGCAATTACAGAAGGGTTTTATATGTCATTTCATCCGCGACCCATTTGGTATTTTCTCCATTTTTAAACCACCTCAAGAGCTTTTGGGTAGAAATTGAAGAGAGTTTTGACGGGAATCGGTTGGAGGTAAGTCTCGTGACCTAGAAACGCTATTTTATTGAAGAACCTACCTTAAATTCTTGGAAAATTGGGTGAAAATTGAAAACTAGGGCTTGGGTTTTTAAATGAGAAATTGGGATTTGAGGGAGCATTTGGACTCCGATTTTGATGAATTTTATGTGTATAGACTCGTGGCGAGACGAGGAATCCGGTGATGTGAATTTTGTAATATTTTGAGAAGTGGGCCCGGGGCTCGGGTTTTTGCCAACTTCGTGATTTTTTATGCTTTTCGAGTATTTTTGATTGGGTTATGTTCCTTTAGCTTATTGTAACACATTCCTTGTGGTTTTGGTCAGATTCAAAGCGTGAGGAGGTCTATTCAAGGGGAAAAGGCTTGGCGAGCTAGACTCTTGGCCGGCTAGAGGTGAGTAATGATTTTAAATGATGTCCTGAGGTTTTGAGACCCCGGATTTGCACAACTTGGTGCTGTGCTGAGATGAGACACGCGTTCAATGGAGAGCGCGGGATCATATATTATTAGGGATTGTGACTTGGTACAGTCCGGATGATATCTTTCCGCGTATTAGCTATGACTTGTTGTTTTCCACTATGACTTGGGCTTATTGCCATATTTGGGGCTTATTGCCGACTGTTTGAACTTTTTATGAGTTATCATCACTGTTTTCCTCACTATTTGAAATATTATTTGAATTCAGTCCATTGTTATAACACAGTTTCATGAACTCAGCTATATTTTACTCAAACTTGGAGTTTTAACTAATATTTGAACTATTGCTTGAGCCGAATATTATTGTTTTACTGCTGCCCGAGGGGCTTTGGCTATCTTTGGACTGATAGAGGCTGAGGGCCATATGTGAGGATATGATGAGTGATGTGAGGAGGTTCTCAGGCCTCGAGCGATATGTGAGGAGGCTTTTAGGCCTCGAGTGTATTGTGAGCAGGCTTTCAGGCCTCATATTGATATGTTCAGGCTTTCAGGCCTTGTTGATAGTACTTGGGCTGTAGGAGTCCCTCCAGAGTCTGCACACCCACAGTGAGCGCGGGTACCCATACGAGTGAGAGTGAGCCCGAGTGGCTAATGTTGTACTGAGTGATTGATACGGAGCACGCGGGGCTCATATTGTACTGAGAGTTTGATATGGCACCCGAGGGGCAGGTTCCTGAGTATCTCTTATTGAATGAGAATAATTGTTTTTAATTGTTTTCATAGAGTTTACTTTCTGTATATCACTGGTTTCTACTGTTTAGCTAATTTTAGTGCTTGAGATAGCATAAATTGTGCCTTTATGGATTTTATGTTCTCAGATATTATTTATTTTTATTACTCACTAGGTCGAAGTACTCACATTACTCCCTGTACCGTGTGTGCACATACAGGTATAGCAGAGTTCTATACTGAGCGCTGATTTCTATCCAGAGCAGGCGGACCGGAGAGACGAGGTAGCTGTCAGCGTCCACAACTCCCGTTTCTTCTTTATTATCTGTACTTCGTTATCTTCGAACTATGTTCTTAGCTACAGTCTTGTAGTAGTTGTTAAACTCTGTAGTAGTTCATGAGTTGTGACTACCCGATTGCGGGCTGGATTTTGGGTTGGCTTTCCTTATTATCGCAGTTATGTCCGTATTACTAATTATGATATTCTTGCTTTAAGTTTATTTATGATTAGTAACTGTCAGATATTTGAGGAGTTAATGTTTTGTTGGCTGGCCTCGTCTTCACGAGAGGCGCCATCACGACCAGGTGGGTTTGGGTCGTGACAATTTTGTACGGCTGGATTGGAAAGGTTTTGTAAGCATTGCGGGGGTGAGGGGAGTGAAGGTTTAAGGGGTTCGAAAAATGGTGAGTGTGGCTGTTGAATTTAGTATGGTTGTATCCATAGGGTTGTAGGAATTGGTATTTGTGGCGGGTAAAAAGGTAGTTGAATGAGATTTCTATTGAGATGAGTAGGATCCTAGGTTTGTGTTGGAAGATGTAGAGGATGGTATGGTGCAAGATAAAGGGCTTTCATCATAGACCAATGGTATCTGCCATAGATTTCCATCCCTAGGCTCATTCCGTCCGTGATTACTTGCACAAGGTCCCTCGGATTGTTGATGAGTACCGTCATTTCTTGGTTGTTTACCTTCATTGTGAAGGTGAGAGAACAATTCTGTAGTCCTATCTCTAACAAAGAGGTTGGAGCCGTCGGTGCATGTTGTTTTTGAGCAATGTAGATAATTGTGTTGGGTTCCCTTATGAGTTGTAAAGGAGGGATTGAGTATGGAGTTTGGTGGTGAGTGAGGCGATGTGTATTCTGCCTGTTGTGAGTGTTTTATTGTCAGGGTAGTTGATTGAAAGGGTTGGGGAACATCTTGTTTATTTGAAGAAGTTGAAAAAAGGAAGTAATGTAATATGTGAAGGAGTTGATGATTATTTAGAAGATGAAGATATGTCAGTGGTGGAAGATGCCTGTTGAGTTTGAAGGATTGGAGTCTATGTGTGGGATTGATGTCGATTTTTTGTAGTGTTGGGGTTTGAGAAGTCACAATTTGTTGTTTTCATGGAATATATAATTGGTTGGCTTGGTGGAAAGGGTAAGTCGTCGTTGTTAATAGTGATTAGAACGCTGCTTTGTATTTGGGTATAATGATTGTTTAGTTCTCTTATGTTTTCATGTGACCTTATCATTATTTTTAATTAATTATAATAGCTCTGATACCATTTTGGGGGTGTTTGGTCGATTTTAGCTTCGATTAGCTTATTTGTGGATTTCATTGTGTTAGGTTAAAAGCTTTATCCTTATATTCTTCAGCTATAGGTTTCAGCCTTTGTATTTCTCGGATATCGCTAATTATATATACTAGATATTCTGTATTTTGGGTTCTTAGGTACATATCTACATTACCTTTCATGAGTCGTTCTAACAGATATATAGATTTTTCAGTTTGTAACCATTTATCTAGATATTCGTAATTTATCATTAATCTGAGTTGTCCATTTCTAAATCGTATGTATTCATACCTTCTACGTCTGAATCTAGTTCATGTAAATATTCATGTAAGTCTATTTTAGACCATTCTTGGTTTAATAGATCTTCTAAGCTTTCTTCTTCATAGGTAAGTATTTTTTTTCCATATTATCATTCTCATATCTTATGACTTTAGGTCTTTAAGTGTGTATAAAACAAGTATCTTATAATTATCTACCACTTCATCTAGCATGTAAGTAGTCATTTTATATTCATATGATATTTTTTTATAAAATTCCTTCTAATCATATACGTAATAGAACGTGATTATATTATATCACTACTTACTAGATTATTCTTGAATAAAGATAGTGCGCGGTCATTACTAAACATGGTATTGGGTTAGGAATTGTCTTCCTTAATAGAACCTTAACTCATTTACTCCCTTTTTCGCGGCCTCTTGCCTTTTTCGGTTTCACCTATACTTCTGGTTCTCATTTTAGAAGGTTTTTTCCCTCTTTTCCTCTTTGTTAGCATACTTTGCAGCATGTTTATTCTTTGAATAATTATACTAAGTAATAACTAACATAAATTAATTCTATTATTTCATAATTTTCAGGAATTTATGAATTAGCTATACATAATCATAAATTGGCATACTTGTTCTTGTAGATTTGAAACTTCTGATAGATTTTGCTTCATAATTCTTGAAGAGAGTTATATCTTATTGAGAGAGTATTTTGTTTAAAAGAGAGAGGTTTGCTTTCGATCTGAAAGGCTTACCTTTCTTTGCCTATGGCTTTAGCTATTTATAACTTAAAAAGTAAAGAAAACGCGTAAACTATTCTAAAACGCGTGGACTATTCTAATAATTACATGGTTCTACTGTAGGTCCTATTGCTTTAATAATTTACATTGGGGTCCTACTACTTTACGACTTTCTTTACGTAACTTTTTCCTTTATGTTGCTTTCGTTATCTTCTTCTTCTTTATGTCACATTATTCCTTGTCGTTTTTTTCCTTTGTGTCTCTTTCTGCTTTATCTCTGGATGATAGTTGTCGTCCATTCTTATCTTTCTCCATTATTCTAACTGAGCTTCTGGAATTCTATTATCTTCTCCATTGCATCTTGAACATAGGTGATCTGGGTATCTTTGTCCAATCATTTTGCAATACCTTGTCAATAACTCTTCTGAGATGAATCCCTTTTTAAGTGCTCTGGTTGTAGGTTGTCTTTCTGGATTAAGTAGTGAAATTATCCATTTCTGGACTTCTTCCATATCTGAATGATGTAATTTTTTTGAATTTGAATATATTAGCAGTTGATCTCTTGAATAATAACTTCATATGGCATTTCCATTTAAATAGTTATAATGCTAGTTTGTTGATATTCCGATGATTCTTTTTATTTGCGTAGAAACTAGGGATTTCTCCTTTGGGTATTTCTTGTTGTTGTCCAATATCTTCTGGTATATGCATACCTCTTGTCAATCCTATCTTGATGACCTGAATAACTGGTTTTATTTCATCGTATGGTATCTTTGTTGGTGTTGTATATAACTTTGTAAAGAATAAATTTCCTTTTGTTATTCTTTTATAGTTCATGAATGCTCTATGTAGTTCTGGTATAGTTTCTAGTTCTTCTCCGTCATATGTATATATTGTACTTAGTAATCCATAGCTGTAACATGTTTTTACTAGGTTAGCATTGGTTTTGGTTGTGCTATTAGCCTGTTGTATCCTTGTAGTTTTTGGGTAATATAATCTTGGGTTGGTTCTTTTGTTGTTGTTGATCTGGGTTTGAGGTTTAAATATGTTTGTATCTTGTGAATGTTTTCTATATATGCTCTGGTTATATGGTTGTAGGCTTTCTTTTCTTGGTTCAAACTTTCTAGATATGTTGTTATTTGCGGGGGTACAAATAAAAGGTCTTTTGGTATTTTTGGTGTAAGTGGTCTATCAAATATTTTGTTTATGTTTGTATTTGTATGTCTTGGCCTACTAACTCCTTTTGCTGTAGATGAGCTACCTGCATCTGTATCTAAACAAACATCGTTGTGGGTTTTTAAGTGTTTCCCAACGTCACCTTCTAGCTTTAGAATTTTAAACTCTTCCGATCGACTAAGCTTCGTATCTTTTTAGTCATGCTGCTGACTTAGATTTGCTTTGTTAGCTTCAAGCTTTTGTAATCTCACTCCTACACTGTCCACTTGTAGCGTAAGTGTAGTAAGGATTGAGAGTATATTTTTTGTTGTATCTTTTTCACATACTTCTTCAGTTTGTGTACATTTGTCTTGATAGGTAGTCCGCAACCACATTCTTGTCAGTTGTAATTACTTCTATTGTAAATGTAAAATTTTGTATATTTAGTACTAGTCTACGTTTTTCTTTTGTTATCACTGAATCTTGTACCTTTCTTGTTAGCCACCATTTTACTTGCGTATTATCTGTTCTTACAATGAACTTATTGTATACTATATATGGTTCAAAAGCCAATAAATATTTATATAATGAATATAATTTTTTTCTATTTATTTCCCATCTTATTTATGTGTCTGTAAATGTACCTGAGTAGTATCTACAGTGGTGTTCTAATTTTTCTTTTTCATACCTGTATTTTAGTACTCCTCCATAGCTATTCTCCTTTGCATCTGCTTCAACTATATATGTGAAGTTTTTTCTTTCATCTGGAAAATGTAATTTGGTAACTGTTGACATATTGCTTTTATCTTTTTTATATGATTCTTATTTATATCATTAAAATGATATTCTACATCCTTTTTTATGATTTTCTGCTAATTTTGGTATATATTCTCTTACTTGGTTTACTAATCCTAAAAGGATTGTAATTTTTTTTTTGTATCTATATTTTCATCAAGGTTTACTATTTTTGTAACTATATGTTGTTGCATTTTTACTCCGTGTTTATCTATTTCTATTCCTAGGAATTCTATCTGGTTTTTTATTATTTCCATTTTATTTTTACTTAGGCTTATTCATGATTTTTCTATTATGTTTATGAATTATTCTAATTGCCTAATATGTTCTTCTTTTGTTTGGCTATATAGTAATATATCATCTATGTATATTATACAATTTTCTAGATCTTTAAAGTATTTATCCATAAAGTTTTGATATCTACCTGGGGCATTCTTATATCCAAATGGTAGTACATTCCATTCATAAATTCCTTGTGGTACTGTAAAAGCTGTTTGACGTTTTGAATTATCTTCTAATTTTAGATGGTAAAATCCTGATTTACAGTCAAATTTGATAAAGTAGTTATTTCCTTGTATTTGTCCTACCTTAAGTATTTTATTTGGTATGGGGTAATTGAATGTTTTTGTCTTTGCATTTAGGTTTCTATAATCAATAACCATCCTACTTTTTCCTCTTTTTTGTTTATTATGTTTATTTACTATAAATGTTGGACTCGTATATTTACTATTACTTTCCTGTATGTATTTCTTTTCTATTAATTCATTTATATGTATTTTAAATTCTTTTAAATCATTATGGCTGTATCTTAAAGGTTTTTGAGTTATTATACTTTCTTCATCTATTAATTCTATTTTGACTTTTGTTTTGTATTTTTCCCATCCTTTTAATGGGTCTTCGCTACATAACTGTTTTAATCTTTTTTCAATTATTCCTATCTTATCAATTATAAAGATAATTAGTTCTATATTATTATTTTATGTGCTATTTCCTAGTTTTTGAGTAATTTTTTCACTTCCTTTTATCCAATCGGTTTTCTTTCTTATCTTATTTTTTACTCTTTTAGCTCCTAACTTTTGTTTACAAGGGGTTATAAACCACCAATGTATTTTGGTTATTACATGTGGGTATAATGTCACGACCCGGATTTTCTACCATCGGGAGTCGTAATGGCGCCTACTGTTGGAACTAGGCAAGCCAAACATTTAAACCTTTTGGGTAACAACACAACAGTAATGACAATAATAAACCTTTAAATAAAAGCGAAAGTCTTTTATTACATAACTAATTGAAAACCCAGAATGCGGATGCTTAACATTTCACTACCCAAGACTGGAGTCGCTATCTCACGAACTACTAATGAATGCTATAAAAAAGTCTAAATAGAAAAATACACAGTGTTTGTCTCGGTACAATGAAAACAAACAGAAGATATAGAAAGGGACTCCGGCTTGCGAACGCCAGCTAAGCTACCTCATAGTCCCACGACTGAAATCTGCTCCCAATCGATGTGCTACTGCTGTGGTCCAAAAGCTGCTCCGGTACCGTGATTTGTGCAAAAAGCACAGAAGTGTAGCATCAGCACAACTGACCCCATGTGCTGGTAAGTGCCTGACCCAACCTCGGCGAAGTAGTGACGAGGCTAGACAGGACTACCAATCAACCTGTGCAGTTCAATATATATATGTGCAATAAAAGGAAAGAATACCAAAACCAATAAGTTAAAAGGGAGGGAAGCATGCTATGGGGGAGTACAATCCGGATATAAAAGTCATCAACTTAAATAAGAAACAAGGCACAACAATAAATAACAGAAACAAGAAATCCAACAGTTGCATGGCATCAACCTTCGTGCTTTTACTCTCATCCTTACCCAAAGCAATCAAATAATATGCACGGCATCACCCTTCGTGCTTCCCTCACATAACTCTCATTTCATGGCACGGAATGATCCTTCATGCAAATATAATCAAACAATGGCACGGAGTGACCCTTCGTGCATAATATAATCAAAAATGGCACGGAATGTCCCTTCGTGAATAATATAATCAACAATGGCACGGAATGACCCTCCGTGCATAATATAATCAACAATGGCACGGAATGCCCCTTCGTGCATTATATAATTAACAATGGCACGGAATGATCCTTCGTGCATAATTTAATCAACAATGGCACGGAATGTCCCTTCGTGCATAATATAATGAACAATGGCACGGAATGTCCCTTCGTGCACAATATAATCAACAATGGCACGGAATCACCCTTCATGCATCATCACTCTTCCTCACCCAAACAACAATCATAACCAAACGGGCGAGGGAAATAAATAATAACAAGAAATGTTCCGGCAAGGGAAATACACAATTAAACAGCTAAATCCCGGCAAGGGAGCAATAACGAGAACTTACACATCCCGGCAAGGGAGATAATCACATCTCTTTCCAATTCTTTCATTTCTTACTCGATAGTATTTTATCATTTGAGCCAACGTTCCAAAGAATTCACAATTCATAATTAATTCTCAAAACTCTTCACATTATGTAGAAAATCATTAATTAACTTGGAAGAGTCCCAAAGTATACCAAAACAAGTACCAAAAAAGACCCACGGTCATGCGAGACACCGGTGTATAGATACTCGTCACCATGCCTATACACCGTACTCGATCATTTGGCAAATAACAATTAATAATACTCTAATACTATTCCCTCAAGCCAAAGTTAGATCAAACACTTACCTCAAATGCTCCAAAAATCCACTCAAGCCTCTAGTATAGCCTTACCCCTCAAATTCACCACAAAACCACCCGAATCTAGTAACAAATTACTTGAATGTATCAACAAATGCTAATTGAATCAATTTGAATGCATAAAAATGAATTTCTAAAAGTTTTACACAAAAATTCCCAAAATGCCCCCGGGCCTACGTGGTCAAAACNCATATGGGAATTGCTAACTGGTATTCGCAATTGTGAACCCCGACCAAAATGTTGGAATTGCGAACAAGCTTCGCATTTGCGAAGCCAGGCCAATGCTGGGACTTTCGCATTTGCGAAAGGGGCCGCGCAATTGCGATCAATGGCCTTCCGCATTAGCGATCAAAATGATCACATTTGCGACCCAGTGCAGATTTCCCGGACTTCGCATTTGCGAACAGGACGATCGCATTTGTGATCATAGGCCACAATCCCAGAAATCGCAATTACGATGAAGGGCTCGCATTTGCGAGATCGCAATTGCGAGTCTCCACTTCACAATTGCGAAGATCACGGAAGTCAAAAATACCAAAAAATTTTAAAGTCCAAAATGCACTCTGATGCCTATCCAAAACTCACCCGAGCCCTCGGGGCTCCAAACCAAATGTGCACACAACCTCAAAAACATCCTACAGACTTACTCGTGCGATCAAATCGCCAAAATAAATCAACATCAATGAATCAAGCCTTAAAATCATCATTTTCATTTCAAACTTCATAAAATTCCAACTTTAGCTATTTAGGTCCGAAACACGTCAAAAGACGTTTGATTTCGACCAAACTTTACACAGAGCGCTTAACACATATTTATGACTCATACTAGGCGTCGGAACCAAAATACGAGACCGATACCATCACTTTTTGATCAAATTTCATTTTCATTTTCCTTAAACATTTTCAGAAAACAATTTCGTGGAAAATTCATTCCTCGGTCCTGGGACCTCGGAATTCGTTTCCGGGCATACGCCCAAGTCCCATATTTATCTACGGACCCTCCGGGACCGTCAAATCATGGGTCCTGGTCCGTTTACCAAAAATGTTGACCGAAGTCAACATTAACAATATTTATATCAAAATTCATCATTTTTCACACAGAATTCATATTTAAGCCTTCCAGGTATACGCCCAGTCTGTGCACGTAAATCGAGGCAAGAAAAAATGAGGTTTTCAAGGACTCGGAAGCACAAAACGAATGAGGAAACAGGTAATGACCCTTGGGTCGTCACATCCTCCACCTCTAAAATAATCGTTCGTCCTCAAACGGACAAAAGAAGAAGTACATGTGTCAGGAAATAGATGAGGATAACGGCCGCGCATATCGGACTCGGACTCCCAGGTCGATGCCTCAGGAGGCTGACCTCTCCATTGGACACGCACTGAAGGAAAACTCTTCGACCTCAACTGTCGAACCTGCTGGTCTAGAATAGCTACCGGCTCCTCCTCGTAAGACATATCCTTGTCCAACTGGACAGTGCTGAAATCCAACACGTGGGTAAGATCGTCGTGATACGTCTGAAGCATAGACACATGAAACACTGGATGCCCGGCTGACAAGCTAGGTGGCAAGGCAAGTCTGTAAACCATCTCTCACATACGATCAAGAATCTCAAATAGGCCAATGAACCTAGGGCTAAGCTTGCCCTTCTTCCCAAATCTCATCACGCCCTTCATAGGCGATACACGGAGCAATATTCGCTCACCAACCATGAAAGCTACATCTCAAACCTTGTGATCCGCATAACTCTTTTTCCGCGACTGAGCCGAACGAAGCCTGTCCTGAATGATCTTGACCTTATCCAAGGCCTCTTGAACTAAATTTGTACCCAATAACCGAGCCTCCCCCGGCTCAAACCATTCGATTGGAGACCGACATCGCCTACCATACAACGCCTCATATGGAGCCATCTGAATGCTGGACTGGTAGCTGTTGTTGTAGGCGAACTCTGCTAAAGGGAAAAATTGGTCCCACGAGCCTCCAAAATCAATGACACAGGCTCGGAGCATATCCTCCAATATCTGAATAGTCCTCTCGGACTGGCCGTCCGTCTAAGAATGGAACGATGTGCTCAACTGAACCTGGGTGCCCAACTCTTGCTGAACTGCTCTAAAGAAGCACGAGGTAAACTGTGTACCCCGGTCCGAAATGATAGATGCCGGCACCCCATGAAGGCGAACAATCTCTCGGATGTAGATCTCAGCTAACCTCTCAGATGAATAAGTGGTTGCAACAGGAATGAAATGTGCTGACTTGGTCAGCCTGTCAACAATGACCTAAATAGCATCAAACTTCTTCCGAGTCATCGGAAGTCCGGTAACGAAATCCATGGTAATCCTCTCCCACTTCCACTCGGGAAACTCAATCCTCTGAAACAAACCACCAGGCCTATGATGCTCATACTTGACCTGCTGACAGTTCAAACACCTAGCCACATATGCAACAATATCTTTCTTTATCCTACGCCACCAATAATGCTACCGCAAGTCCTGGTACATCTTCGCGGCGCCCGGGTGAATAGAATATCAAGAATTATGGGCCTCCGCTAAGATCAACTCTCCAATCCCATCGACATTGGGCACACAAACTCGCCCCTGCAACCTTAAAACACCATCATCATCTAAACTCACCTTAGTGGCACCTCCACGCTGCACCGTCTCTCAGGACACACAAATAAGGATATCATCAAACTGTCGATCACGGATACGCTCCAACAATAAAGAACGAGCGACCGTGCAAGCTAACACTCTGCTAAGATCAGAAATGTCGAACCTCACAAATCGATTGGCCAGGGCCTGAATATCCAAGGTAAGCGGCCTCTGGCTGACCGGAATATAAGCAAGACTACCCATGCTGGCGGACTTCATACTCAATGCATCGGCCACCACATTGGCTCTCCCCGGGTGGTAAAAAATAGTAACATCATAATCCTTTAATAGCTCCAACCACCTCCGCTGCCTCAAGTTCAACTCCTTCTGCCTGAACAAGTACTGAAGGTTCTTGTGATCCGTGTACACCTCACACGTCACACCATATAGATAATGCCTCCAAATATTTAAAGCATGTACAATGGCTGCCAACTCTAGATCATGGACTAGATAATTCTTCTCGTGGATCTTCAATTTCCTCGAAGCATAAGCAATGACTCTACCATCCTGCATCAATACCGCACCAAGCCCCATACAGGAAGCATCACAATAAACTGTATAGGGTCCTTAGCCTGTGGGCAAAACCACTATCGGTGCCGTAGTTAGAGCTATCTTGAGCTTTTGAAAGCTCTCTTCACACTCGTCTGACCATCAGAACTGGGCACCCTTCTGGGTCAACCTGGTCATCGGGGCTGCTATAGACAAAAACCCCTCCACGAACTGACGATAATAACCTTCTAACCCCAAGAAACTCCGAATCTCAGTCGCTGAAGCTGGTCGTGGCCAATTCTTGACTGCCTCAATCTTCTTCAAGTCCACCTGAATACCCTCTACTGATACAACATGACCCATAAATGCAACCGAACTCAACCAGAACTCGTACTTCGAGAACTTAGCATACAACTAACTATCCTTCAGGGTATGAAAAACCACTATGAGGTGCTGCTCGTGCCCCTCCCAACTGCGGGAGTACACCAGAATATCATCAATAAAGACTATCACGAACAAGTCTTGATTAGGCCTGAACACTCGGTTCATCAACTCCATAAATGTTGTTGGGGCATTGGTCAACCCAAATGACATGACCAAAAACTCATAATGCCCGTACCGAGTGCGAAATGCTGTCTTAGGGACATCAGACGCCCTAATCCTCAGCTGATGGCAGCAAGATCTCAAGTCTATCTTTGAGAATACCTTTGCACCCTGAAGCTGGTCAAACAAATCATTAATCCTCGGTAGTGGATACTTGTTCTTAATCATCACCTTCTTCAATTGCTGGTAATCAATGCACATTCTCATCGATCCATCTTTTTTCTTCACAAATAACATCGGCGCACCCCAAGGAGTAACACTAGGCCGGATAAACCCCTTCTCTAGCAAATCTTGCAACTAGTCCTTTAACTCCTTCAACTCTCGCGGGGCCATGCGACACGGCGGAATAGAAATGGGCTGCGTGCCTGGGGCCAGATTAATACAGAATTCAATATCCTTGTCGGGCGATATACCCCGCCGGTCTGAAGGGAAAACCTCGGGGAACTCCCGAACAATAGGAATAGAGCCAATAGAAGGAACCTCTGCGCTGGAATAGCGAACATATGACAAATAAGCTAAACACCCCTTCTCGGCCATCCGTCGATCCTTAACATATGAAATAACACTGCGGGCGGCATGACCTGGGGTCCCTCTCCACTCCAATCGGGGCAAATCTGGCAAAGCCAAGGTCACGGTTTTGGCGTGACAATCCAAGATAGCATGATACGGGGACAACCAATCCATCCCTAATATAACATCGAAATCCACCATGTCCAGAAGCAATAAATCAACACGGGTCTCAAGACCCTCAAACACTACCACACAGGAACGATGAACTCGGTCGACCACTATAGAATTACCCACTGGTGTAGATACATAAACAGGGATACCCAAAGCATCACTAGGCATAGCCAGATAGGGTACAAAATAAGACGACAGATATGAATACATAGACCCAAGGCCAAATAGCACTGAAGCATCCCTATCATAGACCAGAATAGTACCTACAATAACATCATCGGAAGATTCAGCCTCTGGCCTGGCTGTCAAAGCATAACACTGGGGCTGGGCCCCACCTCCCTGAACCATGTCTCTAGGACGATTGGCAACTAGCTGGCCTCTACCTGTACCAGTCCGAGCTCCACCTCTACGGTCTTTACCTCCACCTCTATGATCCCTACCCCCGCCTCTAGCTGGCTGGGCGAGCTGTGGATCACTTGATTCCTGAATCATGGGGAAAGGACCCTGCTGCTGAGAGCTGCCCAAGGCTCAAGGGCAAAACCTGACAATGTAACCGGGGTCACCACAACCATAACAAGACCTCGGCTGCTGCGACTGCTGGCCCTGTTGACCTGAATGTCCTCCCCTGAAGCTTTAAAGTGGAGGTGCACTGATGGGCTACTGATCAGAATAATGCTACTGAGAACCACCACTGCCTGGAGTACCATCAGAAACCTGGAGCGCTGACTGGAAGGGTCTTGGTGAATGACCACTACCATAAGAATCCCTACCTCCAGATGAGGTACCACTGAACCTACCAGAATGACGAGGCCTTTTATCTGACACCTGACCACCTCCCCGTGCGAGGGCCATCTCAACCCTGCGGGCCGCATTGGCCGCCTCCTGAAAGGAAATCACACTACCAGCTCCCACAGCCATCTGCAGACGGATCGGCAGAATCAACCCATCAATAAATCTCCGAACCCCCTCTCGCTCTGTAGGGAGTATCACAATGGCATGGCGTGCCAAATCAATAAACCGAGTCTCATACTGTGTAACTGTCATGGAGCCCTACTAGAGGCGCTCAAACTGCCTGCGAAGTACCTCCCACCGAGTGACTGGGAGAAACATCTCCAAAAACAACTCCGCAAACTGATCCCATGTCAAAGCTGGAGACCTTGCTGGTCTATATAGACAAAAATCCCTCTATCAAGTCTTGGCAGATCCTGCAAGCCGGAAGGTGGCAAAATCGACCCCGTTGGTCTCCACAATACCCATGGTCCTAAGGATCTCATGGCAGCTAAATAGTAAATCCTGTGGATCCTCTGATGAAGCACCGCTGAATGTGGTGGTGAAGAGCTTGGAGAACCGATCAAGTCTCCACAAAGCATCCGAAGACATAGCCGCTCCATCGCCGGCCTGGGCTGCAGTACGTGGCTGAGCTGCCACATCTAGCTAAACCACTAGGACATGAGTCTGGGGAGCTACCTGCTCCAAAGTACGTATAGCAGGAGCCTGAACCCCTCCTCCAGCCTGAGAAGTGGCTGGTGCTACTGGCAGCAAACCCGCTCTAGTGACACTCTCCATAAAGCGTGCCAATATAACTAGAGCGTCCTGAAGGTCTGGAGTAACCATGACCCCTCCTGGGAACTGAGCTGGGCCCACCGAAGCTGCTGGGGCTGGAACCTCCTCATCATAGTCAATATGAGTTTCCACCTCTGGGACTACTGCACGGGACTGAGCTCTGCCCCTGCCTCGGCCTCTGGCACGGCCTCGGCCTTTGCCCTTCGCAGGAGTTGCTGCTGGGGGCTCGGGCTGCTATGCAGTAGAAGAGGAAGCACGTGTTCTTGGCATTTGCGAAAGAACAGAGTAGAAAGACAATCAGTATTTGTGGAATAGAATCATATGACAAGAAAGAACAAAAGTGAAACTTTTCCTAACTCCGTAGCCTCTGGGGGATAAATACAGATGTCTCCGTACCGATCCCTCAGACTCTACCAAGTTTGTCCGTAAGTAGCGAGAACTATGCAACCTAGAGCTCTTATACCAACTTGTCAGGACCCGGATTTTCCACCATCGGGAGTCGTGATGGCGCCTACTGTTGGAGCTAGGCAAGCCAAACATTTAAACCTTTTGGGTAACAACACAACAGTAATGACAATAATAAACCTTTAAATAAAAGCGAAAGTCTTTTATTACATAACTAATTGAAAACCCAGAATGCGGATGCTTAACATTTCACTACCCAAGACTGGAGTCGCTATCTCACGAACTACTAATGAATGCTACAAAAAAGTCTGAATAGAAAAATACACAGTGTTTGTCTCGGTACAATGAAAACAAACAGAAGATATAGAAAGGGACTCCGGCTTGCGAACGCCAGCTAAGCTACCTCGTAATCCCTGGACTGAAATCTGCTCCCAGTCGATGTGCTACTGCTGTGGTCCAAAAGCTGCTCCGGTACCGTGATTTGTGCAAAAAGCACAGAAGTGTAGCATCAGCACAACCGACCTCATGTGCTGGTAAGTGCCTGACCCAACATCGGCGAAGTAGTGACGAGGCTAGACAGGACTACCAATCAACCTGTGCAGTTCAATATATATATATATGTACAATAAAAGGAAAGAATACCAAAACCAAAAAGTTAAAAGGGAGGGAAGCATGTTATGGGGGAGTACAATCCGGATATAAAAGTCATCAACTTAAATAAGAAACAAGGCACAACAATAATTAACAGAAACAAGAAATCCAACAGTTGCATGGCATCAACCTTCGTGCTTTTACTCTCATCCTTACCCAAAGCAATCAAATAATATGCACGGCATCACCCTCCGTGCTTCCCTCACATAACTCTCATTTCATGGCACGGAATGATCCTTCATGCAAATATAATCAAACAATGGCACGGAGTGACCCTTCGTGCATAATATAATCAAAAATGGCACGGAATGTCCCTTCGCGAATAATATAATCAACAATGGCACGGAATGACCCTCCGTGCATAATATAATCAACAATGGCACGGAATGCCCCTTCATGCATTATATAATTAACAATGGCACGGAATGACCCTTCGTGCATAATTTAATCAACAATGGCACGGAATGTCCCTTCGTGCATAATATAATCAACAATGGCACGGAATGTCCCTTCGTGCACAATATAATCAACAATGGCACGGAATCACCCTTCATGCATCATCACTCTTACTCACCCAAACAACAATCATAACCAAACGGGCAAGAGAAATAAATAATAACAAGAAATATCCCGGCAAGGAAAATACAGAATTAAACAGCTAAATCCCGGCAAGGGAGCAATAACAACAACTTACACATCCCGGCAAGGGAGATAATCACATCTCTTTCCAATTCTTTCATTTCTTACTCGATAGTATTTTATCGTTTTAGCTAATGCTCCAATTCACAATTCATAATTAATCCTCAAAACTCTTCACATTATATAGAAAATCATTAATTAGCTTGGAAGAGTCTCAAAGTATACCAAAACAAGTACCAACAAAGACCCACGGTCATGCTAGACACCGGTGTATAGATACTCGTCACCATGCCTATACACCGTACTCGATCATTTGGCAAATAACAATTAATAATACTCTAATCATATTCCCTCAAGTCAAAGTTAGATCAAACACTTACCTCAAATTCTCCAAAAATCCACTCAAACCTTTAGTATAGCCTTACCCCTCGAATTTACCACAATACCGCCCGAATCTAATCACAAATTACTTGAATGTATTAACAAATGCTAATTGAATAAATTTGAATGCATGAAAATGAATTTCCCAAAATTTTACTCAAAAATTTCTAAAATGCCCTCGGTCCCACGTGGTCAAAACCCGAGGTTCGAACCAAAACCCGGTTACCCATTCCCCCACGAGTTCATATATGTGATTTGTTTTGAAATCGGACCTCAAATTGTGGTCCAAATCTCCAATTTTAAGAAAACCTAGGTTCAACCCAAAATTCTCATTTTCACCCATAGAAACCCTTGATTCTAAGATAAAAACATGTTTAATGATGTTAGATATTGA
Source organism: Nicotiana glauca (assembly GCA_026770625.1). NCBI lineage: Eukaryota > Viridiplantae > Streptophyta > Magnoliopsida > Solanales > Solanaceae > Nicotiana > Nicotiana glauca. The sequence continues at coordinate 38,905 of MU772368.1, forward strand.
AAAAATTAAGTAAAAGTTGACTTACAAATGATTTGGAAGAAGGTTTGTGCTTGAAAAATCGCCTATGGTGTTTTAGTTTTGGAGGAATGTGAAAAATGAAGCTTAAAATCGTCTAAGTATGAAAAATGCAGGTCTCTGATATAGGAATTGCGAACTGGGGTTCGCAATTGCGAACCCCGACCAAAATGTGGAAATTGCGAACAAGCTTCGCATTTGCGAAGCCAGGCCAATGCTGGGACTTTCGCATTTGCGAAAGGGGCCTCGCATTTGTGATCAATGGCCCTCCGCATTAGCGATCAAAATAATTGCATTTGCGACCCAGTGCAGACTTTCCAGACTTTGCATTTGCGAACAGGACGATCGCATTTGCGATCATAGGCCACCATCCCAGAAATCGCAATTACGATGAAGGGCTCGCAATTGCGAGTCTCCACTTTGCAATTGCGAAGATCACAGAAGTAAAAAATACCAGAAAATTTTAAAGTCCAAAATGCACTCTGATGCCTATCCAAAACTCACCCGACCAAATGTGCATACAACCTCAAAAACATCCTACGGACTTACTCGTGTGATCAAATCTCCAAAATAACATCAACATCAATGAATCAAGCCTCAAAATCATCATTTTCATTTCAAACTTCATAAACTTCAAATTTTAGCTATTTAGGTCCGAAACACGTCAAATGACGTCCGGTTTCGACCAAACTTTACAGAGAGCGCTTAACACATATTTATGACTCACACCGGGCGTCGGAACCAAAATACGAGCCCGATACCATCACTTTTTGATCAAATTTATTTTTATTTTCCTTAAACATTTTCAAAAAATAATTTCATGGAAAAATTCATTCATCGGGCCTGGGACCTCGGAATTCGATTCCGAGTATACGCCCAAGTCCCATATTTTTCTATGGACCCTCTAGGACCGTCAAATCACGGGTCCGGGTCCGTTTATCAAAAATATTTACCGAAGTCAACTTTAACAATATTAATATCAGAATTCATCATTTTTCACACAAAATTCATATTTAAGCCTTCCGGCTACACGCCCGGTCTGTGCATGCAAATCGAGGCAAGAAAAAGTGAGGTTTTCAACATCTCGGAAGCACGGAACAAATGAGAAAAGAGGTGATGACCCCTTGGGTCGTCACACATAAATTATCTAAAAACGGCATTCCTAAAAGTATATCCTTTTTTGGTAATTCATAATTGTAGATTTCATTAATCTGTAGTATTTTATCCCAAATTTGTATTTTCACATTTCTAGCTTTATATGTGATCATACTTCCTTCGTTATTAAATCTTTTTATTATTATAGGTATTTTTAACTTTTCCCATTTTTCATCTGGTAGACAGTTATATCTACATAGGTTGGTTTCTGCTCCTGTATTCATTACAGGTGTATAATATCTATTATAGTATACTTCTACTATGATTTTTATAAGTACATATATTTTCATGTAAAAGTTCTTTTTATTCTAATTTTATTTGTTTTGTATGTAATCGTTAGATGTGTATGTTCCATACTGTAGGGTTTTACTTGTTCTAGCCATTTTAATCCTAATGTTATATTATTTTTCTTTTCTTTTATTTTTTCAAATTCTATAGTGATTATTTGGTTTTCTATTATTATTTCTGTTTCTATTTTCACTTTAGTAGTTACTAAATTTGTTGGTTAATCTGGGCAATTATATCTTATAATTTTTATTTCATCACTTTTTACTATGTCTTCTATTATATAATTGTCTTCTTGTCCTGTATTTATTAATATTAGATGTTCTCTTTTTTCTATTATTCCTATTATATAATATTGAGATATATTAGTTTTTATTTCATAAGCTATTCTTTTTTGAACTTTGTGGGGAATCATATGCTATTCTTTTTTATATTCCTATCCTTTCGTTTACTATTTCCAAATCATCTTCTATATCAATGTCTTTATAACTATAGTCATTGTTATCTATTCTTTTAACAAATTGTTCAAAAGGACTTTTTATTTTTATTTTATCTATTTTATTTTTTGCAGTTATTTTATGTTTTGTAGTTAATACATATAGATTTTTACATCTAGCAGTAAATATTTTACTTCCTCGTGTTAGTTCAATTCCGGTTAATTTCTAATATAGTACTAATGATTTATCTATATTTTTATCTGTTATTGCTACTGAATAATTTGCACTAACTATGAACTTAAATTTTTGATAAATTAAATTTCCACTTCCAGCACTGATTACGCTTTTTTCTATAGGTTTTACAATCCTATCATCTGCTAAGTATATTTCTATTGGTGTATCTATTCCATCTCTAAAACACGCTTTTAGTAATATCTCTGTTCCTCCTAAGTGTACATATTTTATTGGATCTTTGCTATTTATTTCTTGTATTTCTTTATTTATTATTCGTCTGGTCATAAGTGGTATATTTACTTTTCCTTTGGTATATTTACAGTCTACTATATGTTATTTTTGGCTTAAACGTAATATTCTTCTTTTTTCCTTCTAAAAAAGTTTTTTACCGTAGGTATTGTGAATATTTTTTCTACTCTTAGGTCTAATCTTTTTCCTTTTATTTGGTCAAATAAGTTATTATCAAATATTATTTTTTGTTCTGTAGTTTCTTCAGTTAAGTATTCTTCTTGTTTTATTAATTGTATATTTTCTTCAGTCATTTGTTTCTAATTCACTATCTGTATTTTCTCCTATCTCGTATATACTATCATCACTTTTTAATTCATAGTCTGTATAATCTATTTGCATATAGTCTATGTTTTCTATTTCTATTTCGGATATTTGTTTCTTTTTTGGATCTTTAGGTATCTTACAATCTTTAGCTAAGTGTCCTAATTTTCCACATTTATAGCAAGTACATTCTTTTATTATTTTCTTTTTTCTATATGGTCTTTTAAACTTAAAGTTTTTTACGTAATATCTTTTTCTTGGATTTTTATATTTATATCGAGATTTTCTGTATTTTTTATATTTTTCTGCCTTTTGCGATTTTTATAATATCTTTCTTCACAACCGAATTGTAGTGCAATTTTATCTTTACATCATGCTAAGTTTCTTATCAGCGTTTTTTCCATTTTTAGTTCTTCTTTATATTTTTCACATATATCCATGTACCATTTTTGTAAGAATTTTATTCTTGGTCCTAAAGTATCTGTCGTACTGGTTTCTTCCCAATTTTTTATTATCTTTGAACTGAAAGGTTCTGGTAATTTTGTAAAATATAGTTTTCTTATTTCTTTTCCTTCATCTGGGTCATACATTCCTTTGTAAAAGTATTTCATAAATGCACAAGTATATTCATCTATGTATCACATGTTACATATTGCTAATTTGAACATTAAATTTCTATACATTAGTTTGTCTTTATTTTGCTCTTCTAATTCAGTAGTCATACTACTAAATTCTCCTCTTATAGCTATTTCATATTTTTGTAATATTTCTGTATTTATTGCAGTAGTTGTACCATCTTTATTTTGATTATTTTGTAAATATCTTCTACTTTCTTCAGTTAAATTTAAGAACTATAATTTTACTGTTCCTATAAAATGTTCTTTCTATATATCCTGATGCGTCTGCTATCTTTATTTTGTGATCTACTAATTCTTTAGCTATATATCCTACCCATGTTTTTATTGTTTTGTTTATATCTTCTACACAATCTAGATCTAAAACATTTTGATATTCATTTATCTATGTTGGTATCCATTTGTTTCTACTTGGGTTTTTGTTCCACATATTTATTAACCTGCTTGGTGTTCTATAGTTTGTATTATTGTATTGTGGGTTAGTTTGTTTAGGGTAATTTCTGTTCTTGGTATATTTGTTGATGTACTTGGTTCATTTTTTAATTCTTCTACGTTAACTTCTATATCTGAGGTATTTGAATTTCCGTCTATTTCTATGTTTTCTTCGTCTAAATCCATTTGGTCTATTTTTAGTGTATTATTTTGGTTAATATTTTCTATGATTTCTGTATATGTTTCACTTTTTTCTGAGGCTTCATCATTTATGTTTTCTTCATCCTCTATTTCACCTACTTCTTTTATTTCTAAGTTTACTTTTTCTAACTTTTCTGGAGTTTCCTCTCCCATTCTTAGTTTTTCTCTAAATTGTTTTTATTTCATTCATTAATTTTTCTTCTTTTTCTTTTTCTTCTTTCTCTTTTTGTGGTTTTTCGTAAATTTCTTTTAGTAATTTTAATTCTTTTTCTAATTCTAGGATTCTGGTATTTTTAGTTTCTTCTAGTTGTTGTATTTCTTCTTTTGCTTGTTGTTTTATTTTTTCTATTTCCTTTTTTCTATCTATTTCTTCATTTTCTTTTGCTATTCTTGTCATAGCAGTTAGATTATCTTCTAGTTTTAACTCTTCTTTTCCTAGCATTAGGTTTAAGTGTTCTCCTATTTTCTTGTATCTTCTTCCCAAATTAGTGAATACTATTTTTATTTTTAATCCATCTTGGTTTTCGTATATTTTTTCTTCTATTACGAATTCTTCTTTGTTCATTTCTTTTACTGAATAATTAATCTATATTCTAATTTTGAGATTATATCGATTAATTATTCTAGTCTATTGTTATTTAGTTTAGTAATTTTTAACCAATTAAATTCATAGTATAAATAGTATAATTCATTTTTTATTTCATTAAGTTCTCTTATGTTTTCATGTGACCTTATCATTATTTTTAATTAATTATAATAGCTCTGATACCATTTCGGGGGTGTTGGGTCGACTTTAGGTATTAGGGGTTAAAGAATGGTCAGTAGGTAATGTAGTATAGCCATTATCTAGAGAAGTAGTGTCACTATTTGATAAGGACTCAAATTTATTATTAATTTTAGTAGTTGATTTGGAAGCTTTATTGCTAACATTATTAGTGATAATATTAGTATTATTAATTGGCAGATTAGTAAATAGCAATTTATTAGGGTTTTTTGACATACCTGTTGTTTTCACGTGCTTACCTTGTGACTGAGAAGATGGCGAAAGGAAAATTGCTAGTGACTGAAGGGACGTTAGTTGGGCAGCGGGTGTTTTCAACATAGATTTCCTTGGAAATTATATAATTTTATATTCTTCATTAGATGTGGTAGGTAAATTAGAAGAATGGATGGTAGTAGGGTTTGGAGTTTTGGACTGCTGCGATGAATTTGATTCTTGGGGAAAGTTTGCTTGGAGGTGGTAAGTACATGCTCTTATTTTATGGCCAAGTCGACCACAATTGATGCAGAGCATGTTTAGTCCTTCATAAAGAATGGTTTGCTTGTGGTTGCCGGTAAAGAGGTGAGTTTTCAACGGTTGATCCAATGGTACCTCAATACAGAGCCGGGAATATCCGCTTCTTGTTGTTGTAGAGGTGCATGTATCAACAATAAGTAGTTTTCCAATTTTATTACCCAGTTTTTTCATAATCTAAAGGTCATAAAATTATGTAGGTAATTTGGAGAGGCACTATCATATTGTTGAGTATGTTATTTTCGTTTCTAAAGCCACAAATTTTGGTTCCCATTAACGGACAGAGAGAAAATAGTTTAAAATAAACCAAGGGCCATCCTGCAAAGCATTATCACGACCTGGATTACCAACCCTCGGTGGTCGTGATGGAGCCTACTAATGGAAGCTAGGCAAGCCAAACTGAATTACCTTTCTTTTAATCATATTTTTCTTTTAAAATAATTAACAAAATTAAATAAAAGTGACATAACTAAATTCGTAAGCGAATGTCTCAAATTTAGATAGCTGAATAAAATACGGAATCCCAACACGTATCTCTACCCAAGAACTGGAGTCACATACTCACGAACATCTAAGAAATATTAAATACAAAGTCTAAAAGAATCATAAATCTGTTTGTCTCGAATACAAGGAGGCAATAGTCTAAAAGAGGGAATAAAAAGAGACGTCGGGCCTGCGGATACCTGCAAGGCTACCTCGGATCTCACGATACTAAAAACCTGCTCCCGTGCTAATGCTGCTGCTGCTCGAAACCTAGACCTGTACAACAAAATGCACAGAGTGTAGCATCAGCACAACTGGCCCCATGTGCTAGTAAGTGTCTAGCCTAACTCCGGCAAAGTAGTAACGAGGCTAGGACCAGACTTCAGATAATCCTATGCAGATATATATACAAGTACAACGGAAAATAGAAGAACATAACAATTTAAACTGTGGAGGGGAGCATGCTTCAGGGGTAACAGATAGAAAGAAAATATCAGGAAATAATGGTACGTACATCTACAGTTTAACTTCTAGAAATAATAAAAAGACAAGGCAACTTTTATATTCCACTAATCTCGTTGCAGGCGTGCAACCCGATACCATTTCTCAAAATCTCGTGGTAGGCGTACCACTCGCTCCCATTTCAATATGTCATGTGTGGTAGGCGTACCACTCACTCCCATTTCAATATATCATGTGTGGTAGTCGTACCACTAGCTCCCATTTCAATATATCAGGTGTGGTAGGCGTACCACTTGCTCCCATTTCAATATATCATGTGTGGTAGACGTACCACTCGCTCCCATTTTAATAAATCATGTGTGGTAGGCGTACCACTTGCTACCATTTCCATATATCATGCATGGTAGGCATACCATTCGCTCCCATTTCAATATATCATGTGTGGTAGACGTACCACTTGCTCCAATTTCAATATATCATGTGTGGTAGAAGTACCACTCGCTCCCATTTCAATATATCATGTGTGGTAGGCGTACCACTCACTCCCATTTCAATATATCATGTGTGGTAGGCTTACCACTCTCTCCCATTTCAATATATCATGTGTGGTAGGCATACCACTCGCTCCCATTTTAATATATCATATGTGGTAGGCGTACCACTCGCTCCTATTTCAATATGTCATGTGTTCTAGGCGTACCACTCACTCCCATTTCAATCCAACACAGTATCACAAAGAAAATCTTGACAGGGGAACAAGATAATATAATGTTTTCCCGGCAAGGGAATAAGAATATCAAATCAACTATCCCGGCAAAGGAGGGTCAGCTATAACCAATCCTATTCAACTTCTTCTTGGCACAACAAATATCAATATTCGGTCGCAACTTTCATAAGATCAACCAAGGGTGTACAATTATCAAATTAAGACTCACGGTCATGCTCGACACCGACGCATGGATACTCGTCACCATGTGCATACGTCCTACTCCACACAAAATATGTAGCAATTATGACTCAACTCCTAATCCCCCAATCTAGGGTTAAACCAAATACTTACCTCAACTTCCACGGCTAAATCAATCCGCAACGACTGCCTTCCCATTCGAATTCGACTCCAACTCAATCAAATCTATATAATAACGACTTAATATTATCAATATAAGCTAAACAAATCAAGCCCAATGCCTAAATATAGATTCCAAAGCTTCCTTCCCAAATTTCCAAAAATCGACCCTGGGCCGGCTTGGTAGAAACACGAGGTTCGGACCAAATTCATATCACCAATTCCCCCACGAGCCCGAATATACAATTTATTTTCAAATTCAACCCCAAAACGAGGTCTAAAATAAAGAAAATTAAAAAGCCCTAACTATACCCATTTTCCCCTATTTCGACCCTAGATTACATGATTTAAGCTTAGGAATTCATTAATTAATGAAGGAAATTAAAATAAAGAAAATAAGCGTGAATTTACTAACCCAAGTGGTCTTAAGGAATGTGGTCTTCAACGGACTCCAAAGTGCTTGGGGAAGAAGAGAGCTCGTGTGAGTTTTGAAATAAACCCATATCTACTGTTTCTGAAAAGTTTAAAAAAATTACTTGGCGAAATTTCCCTTCGCGTTCACAAAAAAGGGATCGCGTTCGCGAAGGATAAACATGAAAACGCATTGCGAATGCGGAAGGCAAATTGCGAATGCATAGAAGAGAAGAGTTGGGGTCCAGGGGTTTACCCTACGCGAGCGCGTGAGTTCACACACGAACATGATGAAGGAGGGGCTGAAACTATGCCAACGTGTGATGAGGACCGCGATCGCGAAGAAGGAAACATGAAAGGCATTGCGAACGCGAGTTGAAGGCTGCGAAAGCGAAGAGGAAAATGCCTGTGCATAAATTGCATATTTTCTGCAACTTTTGTTAAATTCAAACTACCCCGAACACCTCCGTAAACACTCCCGAGCCCTCAAGTCTCCAAACCAATCACAGACACTAACTCAACCACATCCTACGAACTCAACCGTGCGATCAAATCGCCAAAATAACATCAAAATCAATGAATCAAATCTCAAAATCACTAGTTTTTCTTCAAACTTCATAAACTTTCAAATTTAGAGTTTTAAGTCCGAAACACGTCAAATGACGTTCAATTTCAACCAAACTTCACAAAAATATCTTAAAACACATATAAGACCTGTACCGGGTGCTAGAACCAAAATATGGGCCCGATACGAACATGTTCTAATCAATCTCCATTTCTATTTTCCTTAACAATTTCAGAAAAATAAATTATTTTAAAAAATCATTTCTCGAGCTCGGAACCTCGGATTTCGATTCCGGGCATATGCCTGAGTCCCATATTTTTCTACGGACCCTCTGAGACTATCAAATTACGGGTCCGGGTCCGTTTATCCAAAATGTTGACCAAAATCAACTTTACTCATTTTAATACCAAATTTTAGCTTTTTTCATAGAATTTCACATACAAGCTTTCCGGCTACTCTCCCGAACTGCGCACGCAAATTGAGGCAACTAAAATAAGGTTTTCAAGGCCTCAGGAGCACGGAAGGAGAGAGAAAACAGGTGATGACCCTTTGGGTCCTCACATTCTCCACCTCTAAAACAATTGTTCGTCCTCGAACTGACAAAAGAAAGAAGTACTTGAGTCGGGAAATAAATGAGGATAACAGCTCCGCATATCAAACTCGTACTCCCAGGTCGATACCTCAAGAGGCTGACCTCTCAATTGAACATAAACAGAAGGAAAACTCTTGGATCTTAACTGACGAACCTGCCGGTCAAGAATAGCTACCGGCTCCTCCTCGTAAGACAAGTCCTTGTCCAACTGGACAGTGCTGAAATCTAACACATGGGCTGGATCTCCGTGATACCCCGAAAGCATGGATACATAAAACACTAGATGCATGGCTGATAAGCTAGGCGGAAATGCAAGTCTATAAGCCACCTCTCCCACTCGATCAATAATCTCGAACAGACCAATAAATCTAGGGCTAAGCTTGCCATTCTTCCTAAATATCATCACGCCCTTCATAGGCGACACTCGGAGGAATACTCGCTCACCAACCATGAAAGCTACAGCTTGAACCTTATGATCTGCATAGCTCTTTTGCCTGGACTGAGCCGAAGAAGCCTATCCTGAATGATCTTGACCTTGTCCAAGGCCTCCTGAACCAAATCCGTACCTATCAACCGAGATTCTCCCGGCTCAAACCATCCAACCAAAGACCGACACCGCCTACCATATAAAGCCTCATAAGGAGCCATCTGGATGCTCGACTGGAAACTTTTGTTGTAGGCAAACTCCGCTAGAGGCAAGAACTGATCCCACGAGCCTCCAAAGTCAATAACGCAAGATCGAAGCATATCCTCCAAAAGCAGAATAGTGTGCTCGGACTGACCGTCCGTCTGAGGATGAAACACTGTGCTCAACTCAACCCGTGTGCCCAACTCTCACTGAATTGCACCCCAGAAGTGCGAGGTAACCTGCGTACCCCAGCCCGAAATGATAGATACGGGCACACCATAAAGGCGAACAATCTCCCTAATGTAGATCTCAGCTAACCTCTTAGAAAAATAGAAAACTGCCACATGAATGGAATGCGCTGACTTGGTCAGCCTATCAACAATAACCCATATCGCATCGAACATCTTCCAAGTCAGCGGAAGTCCAGTAACAAAATCCATAATAATCCGCTCCCACTTCCACTCGGGAAGCTCAATCCTCTGAATACACCACCAGGCCTCTGATGCTCGTACTTAACCTGCCGACAATTCAAACATCGAGCCACATATGCTACGATATTCTTCTCCATTCTGCGCCACCAACAATGTTTCCACAAATCCTGATACATCTTCATAGCGCCTGGATGAATAGAGTACCGGGAGCTATGGGCCTCCTCTAAAATCAAATCTCGAAGCCTATCCATATTTGAGGTAACCTAATGGGCACCTCCACGCTGCACCATGTCTCTAAGGACACACAAATAGGGATCATCAAACTGCCGATCACGGATACGCTCCATTAATGAAGAACGAGCGACCGTGCAAGCCAACACACGACTGGCTCAGAAACATCCAGTCTCACGAACTGGTTGGCTAGGGCATGAACATCCAAAGCAAGCGGCCTCTGACTGACTGGAATATAAGAAAGACTAACCATACTGGCTAACTTTCTACTCAAAGCCTCGGCCACCACATTGGCCTTCCCCAGATGATATAAAATGGTGACATCATAATCTTACAACAACTCCAACCACCTTCTCTGCCTCAAATTCAAATCCTTTTGCTTGAAAAAGTACTGAAGACTCTTGTGGTCAGTGAACACCTCACATTCCATGCCATATAAATAGTGCCTCCAAATCTTCAAGGCATGAACAATAGCTGCCAACTCCAAATCATGAACTGGATAATTCTTCTCATGAATCTTCAACTACCTCGAAGCATAGGCAATAACCTTGCCATCCTCCATAAACACTGCACCAAGCCCAATACGGGAAGCATCACAATAGACTGTATAAGGCCCTGATCCTGTGGGCAAAACCAACACTGGTGCCGTAGTAAGAGCTGTCTTGAGCTTCTGAAAGCTCGCCTCACACTCATCTGACCATCTACACTGGGCACCCTTTCTGGGTCAATCTGGTCATCGGGGCTGCAATAGATGAAAATCCCTCCACAAACCGCCGATAGTAGCCTGCCAACCCCAAGAAACTCTGAATCTCCATAGTTGATGCTGGTCTAGGCCAGTTCTTAACTGGTTCAATCTCCTTCGGGTCTACCTGAATATCCTCTGTTGCTACAACGTGATCCACAAATGCTAATGAACTCAGGCAGAACTCGCACTTAGAGAATTTGGCATATAATTGACTATCCCGCAGAGTTTGAAGAACCACTCTAAGATGCTGCTCGTGCTCCTCTTGGGTGCGGGAGTACACCAAAATATCATCAATGAAGGCTGTCACGAACATGTCCAAATATGGTCTGAACACTCAGTTCATTAACTCCATTAAAGATGCTGGGGCATTGGTCAACCCAAATGACATGACCAGGAACTCATAATGCCATACCAAGTACGGAAAGCTGTCTTAGGGACATCAGATGCCCTAATCCTCAACTGATGGTAGCCAAACCTCAAGCCAATCTTGGAGAATACCTTAGTACCCTAAAGCTGGTCGAACAAATCATCAATCCTCGGTAGTTGGTACTTATTCTTAATCGATACCTTATTCAATTGCCGGTAATCTATGCATATCCTCACTGATCCATTCTTCTTCTTGACAAATAACACTAGCGCGCCCAAGGCGAAACACTGGGTCTAATGAAACCCTGCTCAAGCAAATCCAACAATTGGTCCTTTAACTCTTTCAACTCTAGCGGGTCCATGCGATATGGAGGGAAAGAAATGGGTTGAGTGCCCGGAGCCAGATCAATACAACGGTCGATATCCTTGTCGGGTGGCATACCCGATAAAACTAAGGTGAAGGTCTTGGTATGGCAATCCAAGATAGCATGATACGGGGAAAACCAATCCACCATGTATAAAAGCAACAAATCAACACGGGTCTAAAGACCCCCAATCTCCACAACACAAGAGCGATGAACTCGATCAAACACAATAGAAACACCCGCCGGTGTAGATAAATAAACAGGAATACTCAAGGCATCACTAGGCATGACCACGTACGGTACAAAGTAAGATGACACATACGAATACGTAGACCCTGGATCAAATAGCATTGACACATCTCTATCACAAACCAGAATAGTACCTGTAGTGACTGCATCTGATGACTCAACCTCTGGCCTGGCTAGAAGAGCATAACACCAGGGCTGGGGCCCACCTCCCTAGACTGTATCCCTAGGTCGATCTGCTGCTAGCTGACCTCCACCCCTGGCGGTCTGAGCTCTACCTCTATGGCCTCTACCTCCACCTCTAACACCTCTGCCACCACCTCTAGCTGGCTGGGTAGGCTATAGAACCTCTGGTGCCTGAACCATAGCACGAGAACTCTGATGGTGAGAGTTTCCATAAACTCGGGGGCAATATCTGAAAAGGTGCCTCGTGTTGCCACAAGCGTGGCAGGAACTCGGCTGCTGCGGCTGAGCACCCCTCAACCTCGGGCAAGCCCTCCTGATGTGACCATACTCACCACACTAATAACATCCACGCGAGTGCTGTAGCTGAGGAAACTGAGACTGACTCTGTCAGCCTAAATGACCACCCGAAGTGCCATGAGTGACCTGGAGAGCTGACTGAAATGCCCTAGGAGGATGGCCTCTACCATAAGAACCTTTACCTCCAGACGAGGTACCACTGAATCTGCCTGCATGACGGGGCCTCTTATCCGACCCATGAGCACCTCTATGTGGCAGAACCATCTCAACTCTACGACCTACATTGGCCGCGTCCCAAAAAGTGATGTCACTCCCGGCCTCAGCCACTATACCCGGCTGACCAGCCACCGCTGGCTGAACCACTGGAAGCAAACTCGCTCGAATGACACCCTCTATGAGGCCTACCAATTGGACTAGAGCATCCTGAAGAATTGGGGTGGCAATGAAACCTTTTGGGACCTGAGCTGGGCCAACTGGAACTGTTGGGGCTGGAACCTCCTCGTCAAACTCGACCTGAGGCTCCACCTCCAGGGCTGCTACTGGGGACTCGGAGTGTTGAGCGGTAGATAAGGAAGTGTGTGTTCTTGCCATCTGTGGAAGAACAATGTAGAAATTCAATTGGTACTTGAGAAACAGAACCGCATGACATGAAAGAACAAATGTGACCAGACATCAGATAATCCTGTGCAGATGTATGTACAAGTACAATAGAAAATAGCAAGAGCATAACAATTTAAACTATGAGGGGAGCATGCTTCAGGGGTAACAGATAGAAACAAAATAACATGAAATAATGGTACGTACATCTAAAGTTTAACTTCTAGCAATAATAAAAAGACAAGGCAACTTTTATATTCCACTCATGTCATTGCAGGCGTGCAACTCGATCCTATTTCTCAATATCTCGTGGTAAGCGTACCACCCGTTCCCATTTTAATATCACTCGTGGTAGGCGTACCGCTCGCTCCCATTTCAATATGTCATGTGTGGTAGGCGTACCACTCGCTCCCATTTCAATATATCATGTGTGGTAGGCGTACCACTCGCTGCCATTTCAATATATCACGTGTGGTAGGCGTACCACTCGCTCCCATTTCAATATATCATGTGTTATAGGCGTGCCACTCACTCCCATTTTTATATATTATATGTGGTAGGCGTACCACTCGCTCCCATTTCAATATATCATGTGTGGTAGGCGTATCACTTGCTCCCATTTCAATATATCATGTGTTGTAGGCGTACCACTCACTCCCATTTCAATAAATCATGTGTGGTAGGCGTAGCACTCGCTCCAATTTCAATATATCATGTATGCTAGGCGTACCACTCGCTCCCATTTCAATCCAACACAATATCACAAAGAAAATCCCGGCAAGGGAACAAGATAATATAATATTTTCCCGGCAAGGGAACAAGAATATCAAATCAACTATCCCAGCAATGGAGGGTCAGCTATAACAAATACTATTCAACTTTTTCTTGGCATAACAAATATCAATATTCGGCCGCAACTTTCATAGGATCAACCAAGGGTGTACAATTATCAAATTAAGACTCACGGTCATGCTCGACACCGATGCATGGATACTCGTCGCCATGCCCATACGTCGTACTCCACACAAAACAGGTAGCAATTGTGACTCAACTCGTAATCCCTCAAGCTAGGGTTAAACCAAACACTTACCTTAACTTCCACGGCTAAATCAATCCACAACGACCGCCTTCCCTTTCGAATTCGGCTCCAACTCAATCAAATATATACAATAACGACTCCATAATATCAATATAAGTTAAACAAATCAAGACCAATGCCCAAATATAGATTCCAAAGCTTTCTTTCCAAATTTCCAAAAATCGACCCCGGGCCCGCTTGGTCGAAATACGAGGTTTGGACCAAATTCATATCACCCATTCCCCCACAAGCCCGAATATACAATTATTTTTCAAATTCGACCCCTAAACAAGGTCTAAATCAAAGAAAATTCAAAAGCCGTAACTCTACCCATTTTCCCATATTTCAACCCTAGATTACATGATTTAAGGTTAGGAATTTCAATAATTAACGAAGGAAAATAAAATAAAGAAAATAAGTGGGAATTTACTAACCCAAGTGGTCTTGAAGAATGGGGGCTTCAATGGACTCCTAAGTGCTTGAGGAAGAAGAGAGCTCGTGTGACTTTTGAAATAAACTCGTATCTACTGTTTCTGAAAACTTAAAAAAAATCATTGGGCGAAATTTCCTTTCGCGTTCACGGAAAAGGGATCGCGTACGGGAAGGGTAAACAGGAAAAGGGATTGCGAACGCGGAAGGCAAATCGCGAATGCGTAGAAGAGAAGAGCTGGGGTCCAGGGATTTACTCTACGCTCACACGTGAGTTCACACGCAAACGCGATGAAGGAGGGGATGAAACTATGCAAACGCATGATGAGGACCGCGATCGCGAAAAAGGAAACATGAAAGGCATTGCGAACGCGAACTGAAGGCTGCGAACGCGAAGAGGAAAATGCATGTGCATAAATTGCAGATTTTCTGAAACTTTTGTTAAATTCAAACTATCCCGAACACCTCCGAAAACACTTTCGAACCCTCGGCGCTCCTAACCAATCACACACACTAACTCAACCACATCCTACGAACTCAACCGTGTGATCAAATCGCCAAAATAACATCAATATCAATTAATCAAACCTCAAAATCACTAGTTTTTCTTCAAACTTCATAAACGTTCAAATTTAGAGTTTTAAGTCCGAAACACATCAAATGGCGTCCGATTTCAACCAAACTTCACAGAAATATCATAAAACAGATATAAGACTTGTGCTGGGCATTGGATCTAAAATACGGGCCCGATACCATCACGTTCTAATCAATTTTCATTTTTATTTTTCTTAACAATTTCAGAAAAATAATTTCTTTTAAAAATTCATTTCTCGGGCTCGGGACCTTGGATTTCAATTCTTGGCATACGCCCGAGTCCCATATTTTTCTACGGACCCTCCGGGACTGTCAAATTACGGGTCCGGGTCACTTTACCTAAAATGTTGACCAAAGTCAACTTTACTCATTTCAATACCAATTTTAGCATTTTTCACAGAATTTCACATACAAGCTTTCCAGCTACTCGCCCGGACTGTGCACCTAAATCGAGATAACTAAAAATGAGGTTTTCAAGGCCTCGGGAGCACAGAATGAGAGAGAAAACAGGTGATGACCCTTTGGGTCGTCACAAGCATGAAGCTTGTTCTCCTCATTTTCAAATTTAATGAGGAAGAAATCAGATTCTAGATCAATGAGTGGAAGATTTTCAGTAGGTTTTCATTGTGTATACATTTTTTGGCGAAGAAGTTGGTGTCCAACTTCGACCAAAAACCTTGATAATAGCTGCATGTTTCCATGGAGCATAGTTTTATTCTTCTAGTGAGAGTGGGATAAAGATTGAAGGGTCAGTAGGTGCCTCTGTTTCATCTGTGATGTTGAGGCTAGGGGTTAGGGAGTAAGGTTGTTGAGCATATGAAGGTGTATTGTTGTTAGAGATCAATATGCTAAGGTATGACTGGTTGTTAGAATTAGTAGGTTGCGTTGGGGAATCAGGGGGTCAATGTTCATGGTGCCATCAGTGGAGGTGGCTAAATGGTTTACTGGTGTTGGTGAGGAAGAGTAAATTGGATTCATGATGGAACAATGTGTATTTTGGAAAATTTGTTATAGATCATTTTTCTAGCTATGTTTCCCTTTCTAGTGGGAACCATTCTTAGGTTCCCTGCATTAATTTCTGGAAGAGACACATTGTGCGATTATAGACTCCATCCGATATGGGACAGGAGATGTGCCATTCCTCTTCCAATTTTCCCATGTACAAAATAAAATTGTAAAATTATTTATTTATTTATTTATTTTTAAGAAATATATGGTAAGTGTGGATTCAGAAAAACCCAATGTTAATTTTTTCCAAGAACTAAACACACTATACATGATTTAATAATTAGTAAAAAATATTTCGCCAGTTATAATAACCAACACAAAATTTAGTTACTTAAATAATATTAAAAGTTCAAGAGGACATTTGAAAATAGAATTAGAAGATTACTCAATAATTAAATCTAACTTATAATATATACAAGAAAATCATTCAATTAACATTTGATAACTAAATTATATCATTTTTAAACACATGGAAAAGTGAAATATATATAAGCAAGATACATAGTTAAAAATTTAGTTTTTTCGATTAATTTATCTATTTAAGGATATAATTAAATTTAATGCTAATGATATATAAAATTGAATATTTTTTTCTACTTAAAAATTATACTTAACTTATTCAATGATACGCAATAATGAATAATTACTAATGGTATTAACTCAACATTAATCAAAATTAAACAAAGCAAGTAGGGTATGAAAGATTGACCATTTTACTTGTTTTGGTCTAATTTAAATTCTCCATATGTAATTCTTTTGTTAAAATTATTTAATTAGATATATGACAATAAATTTGTTAATACATATATTTAAACCTAAAATTAATGATAAAAAATTTAGCTAATTTTTTCTACCTAATAATTGTACTTAAATTATTCAATCATCCACAATTTAGTATGTTCTATCATGATATTTTATGATATTTAATTATTTTGTTATCATGAACTAATTATATTTATGACAATTAATTTATTTATGGATTAGTAACTAACCATATAATTCTTAATGATTTGTAATAAAAATTCTGAAAATAATATATAATTGACTTTTCTATGGGATTAAATTTTAATTACATTTTTCTGAAGAAATTAATAAATATGCATGACATTGCCCATCAACAAAAAAAAAATAATTAAACACGATTATTTAATAAGTCTGTTGAAATATGTTGCTTTAAAAGCTTTTATTTTCAAGACCTTATGTGAATGAAAATTACTACATAATAGTTTTGACTGAAAAGTCCACATAGAAAAAAATCCCCAAATAAATCATCAAGAAAAATCTTTTGCTAAAATTGCAGCAGCCAAATCCCCAAGTATGTAAATTCTCAACCCACAAAAAAATAAAATAAAAAAGAGGCTAAATCCATAATACGTAGTAATTTTCTAAGGAGTTCTCTATTTAAGAGAAATCCTCAGACAAATCCTCAAGAAATAAATATCCAGCGAAATTTATAGAATCAAGATCCCTACGTAATTTTTCAATTAAGAAATATCCAAGTAAATCTTTAGGTAAATATCCTTAGTTATATTCGCAGGTAATTTTACTTGATGAATTTCCTGCGAATTAACAAAAAAATTATTTTTGTTCATTTACATGAGAATTTACTTATGAAAACGGTACTTGCAGATGATTTTCACAAGTAATTCCGCAAATAATATTTTGCAACAAAAAGGTGCCAAGTTTACCAGTGGATTTTCCTGCAAAAGTAATTTTCGCAGGTGAAATATTCTAGAATTGAGAAATTTCATATTTTGTCATGAAAATCTGTAGGAGACTTCTACGAAAACATTCCAAGGTAAAGTTACCAAGTAATTTGTACTTTTCTTGTAGTTTCTTTTCCATCATATTGTATTCAAATTCTATAAAAATCATGTAGAGTTCTTTTTTTTTTTTTTGGAAATAATTTCGCTAAGAATAAACGAGAGTCCAACTTGACTTGAGAACAACAAGTATCCACTTTGCTAGATTCTGTTATAATGATGCAAATAATATATATATATATATATATATGCACGAAATCAATTACAAGAAGTAAAGTAGAGTCCTCAAGACTGCTGGAGTAAATCATGATGAATAACAAAAGAAATCAATTATCAAAGATTACCATAAAATCAGTCAATCTGGATAACTAAGGAAAGGACTCGCAAATGCGGACGAAGTTCAATTAACAAATCAATCAGCAAAGAGCAACAACTAGCTGAGTTGAAGAGAATCAATCAAGCCTTAAGTTAAGGCACAAATCAAGGGCAGCATCACGGAAGATCGAAAGATATGAGAAGATTGGTACGCGTCTAAGTTTCGATGATCCAATAATCAAGGAGCAGTCTTCACTCGTATCTCTGCTGAAGGAAGGAAATCAAGGAGACGCAACGGCTCACTACCTTATTCTTTGAAAAAATCAATTCTTTTCAAGGATCAAATCTCTTGGGTTGTCAAGCCTCTACCATCCATCAAAGTATTTATACCCCGTCTTAAACCCTAGCCTAATATGCTTTGATCGAACCAAAACCACTCCTTTTATTCTACTGCAAATAAGCATTGTAGTTCACTAAGATCTGTTGTATAATAAGTCAGGGAAAGAAAGAGAGCATAACACTAGTGAGACATTGTATAAAAAATGAGTGCTAGAGAAACTGTGTGCAAATGCACTACAACTTTACTCGGAGAAACACATTTACTAAAGAGAACTCCCTTGCAACCCAAGGAGACTGGACTAGGATTCACATTGAATCCGAACCAGCATAAAATTCTGGTGTCTTTAATTCTTGTAATTACTTTATGTAATTTACTTCATCTTACTATATCTGCTAAATTATCATATCTAGTCGACTACTCAGTTAATAAGTCAACTAATAAACAATGAAGTTTAAATATTTACAATTCACCCCCCTCCCTCTTGTACTTTCAATTGGTAAAAGAGCAAGGCTCATATTTTACTTTTGCTTAACAGCGTGTGAGAAAAGATCATAAAAAATCAGGTTATCATAGGAGCTCTTTTTTAGGAAGGAACTTCACAAGTTATATCACCATACTTCAATAGGTAACATTTTTCTCACTGGAAAGTACGAATGGAAATGTTTGCTAAAGCTTATGATGTTAAAGTCTGGAGAGTCATCAAAACGGGAAACTATCCCCTACCAGCTAGCACTCCATCAATTGCTGACCCTGATGATATAGATTTATACTCAAATGAGCAACTGGAAGCTGTACAAGTAAACAACGAGGCTAGAAATTTGCTTCATAACGCTATAAGTGGTGAATAATACAAGAAAATATCAAGTTGTGGCACAGCCAAAGAGATGTGGGACAAACTTGAGGGAACCAGCAAAGTAAAGGAAACACATATCAACATGCTGGTTCATGATTATGAACTCTTCTCAATGAAAGAAGGAGTATCCATTGAAAAGATGTTTGCCAGGTTCAGCAAAATAATTAGCGATCCAAAGGCATTTGGCAAGCCCTACACCAGTGGTGATCAAGTTAAAAAAATTTTCAAGAGTTTGCCAACCACTTGGCAGAACAAAGTAGTCACAATGGAATATCAAGACCTGAACAAATTATCCTATGATGAACTATGAGGATAACTCATTGCTTTTGAAAGGACGCATATAAAAAAGACAAATCAAGAGGAGAAAAAGGAAATAGTTGCATTCAAAACCTCTACTGAAATGGTTGAGAATGATATTGATGATTTTGAAGCTCTACAAGAAGAGATTGCTATGATGTCTAGAAATATGGATGGGCTGATGAGAAGATACAAGAACACAAAGAAAGGAAAATTCCCACCAAGACGATCCAGGCAATACAACGAACATGATAAGAATGATGGAAAATGCTATGAATGTGGAAAATTTAAACATATTCAAGTTGAATGCCCAGAACTGAAGAGGATGATCTCTAGAGGTTTCAACAAGAACAAATCCTTCGGAAGCTGGAGCGATGAGGATGACTCTGACCATGAAGAAATAACAAATCTTTTCTTCATGACAATTCTAGAAAATGAAATGAACAAAACTTTGGG
Source organism: Nicotiana glauca (assembly GCA_026770625.1). Lineage (NCBI taxonomy): Eukaryota > Viridiplantae > Streptophyta > Magnoliopsida > Solanales > Solanaceae > Nicotiana > Nicotiana glauca. The sequence continues at coordinate 58,949 of MU772368.1, forward strand.
ATCCTGGACAGATGAAGATGATTCAGATGACGCGAATGAAAGCTGTTTCATGGGACGAGGTGAAAATAGTGAGGTAAGATATTATGACTGTGAAAGATGTAATGAATTGCAGGATATCCTTGAGTCAACCTTGAAAGAGTCTCAAAAAATGATGAATGAAATTAAGAGACACACTAGGGAGGTTAAAGACTAGAAAATCGAACATGAAGTATGTGAAATCAAAAAGGAAGTACTTCAAGAAGAGTTTGAGGATTTGCAAATGCAGCTTAACAGCTTGCACAAATCCACCAGTCATAGTTCTGTTAGGTCAAACCAGATGACTTACAAGTAAACTGGAAAGGAACCAACCAGAACCAAGTCGACCAGTCGGTCGAACCAGATGACTTACAAGTCAAGTGGGAAAGAACCAGCTAAAACCAAGTCGGCTAGTTCCAACACTTATGAAAGACCTATAAGCTGGTCTGAAGTTAAGTGTCACTACTGTAATATAAATGGGCATAAATATTCCTTTTGTCATTTTCTTAAATCAAATGTGTCAGGATGGGTTTGGAAACCAAAACGTTCTGAACCTAGTAACACTGACCCTCCAGAACCCTGGCAAGCTTGGGTACCTAAAAGAAAGTAATCATCTTGTCTTGCAGCAACACCATAGAGTACGCCACAAAGGAAAATGGTATCTAGACAGTGCGTGTTCCAGTCATATGATAGGTGACAAAAACCTACTCAAAGAAGTTACAAGAATCGATGGAGGAAGCGTTATATTTGGGGACGATTCAAGGGGAAAAATAGTTGGTACTGCAACAATTCCCTTTGATAACAATTGTGACATTACTAAAGTTTATCTTGTCGATGGCCTAAACTACAATCTCTTGAGCATAAGTCAACTCTACGACTCAATATATGAGGTAAAGTTTAAGAAAACAGGATGTGCTATTGAAGACGAATCAGGTAAGATAATTCTTCCTGGAAAAAGGTATGGAAATGTTTATATACTTTATGGTTTTGAAAAGATAGATGGTCATATTTGATTATCCTCTATGTCTGATGATCCATGGCTATGGAATAGAAGACTTGGTCATGCTAGCATGCACTTGATTGAAAAACTATCCAAACATGAATTAGTTATTGGTTTGCCCAAATTGAATTTTTCTAGAAATCGTATTTGTGATGCATGTCAAATGTGTAAGTAGACTAGAAACTCTTTCAAAAAATAAAGACATAGTGTCTAATTCAAAACCTTTGCAATTACTTCGTATGGATTTATTTGGGCCTACTAGAACTGCTAGCATAGGAGGAAAGAGGTATGCTTTTGTTATTGTTAATGATTTTTCACGTTTCACTTGGGTAATTTTCTTGTCTCATAAGGATGAAGCCTTACAAAATTTTGAAGTTTTCTACAAAAAGGTTGAAAGAGAAAGGGGACATCTGATTTCGACAATTCAAAGTGACCATGGAAAGAATTTTAAAGCAGAGCATTTGAAGACTTTTGTAATGATCAGGGATACACTCATAGTTTTTCTGCACCATGCACACCACAACAAAATGGGGTTGTGGAAAGAAAAAACAGAACCCTCCAAGATATGCCAAGAACCATCCTATTAGAACACTCATTGCCAAACCATTTCTGGGCAGAAGGTGTAAGTACAACATGTCATATCCTCAATCGTTGCCTCACAAGGCCAATACTAAAGATGTGACGACCCGACCTGACCCGTCGTCACATGAGTTACCACTTTATTTTCCCTATTTTCAGCTTCTTCATGCTTCATTATCCGTATCTTATGTGATCGAGCTGGTTTGGAAAGGTTTTGGTAGGAAATGAGACACTTAGACTCTTTAAGGAAGGTTTGGTTTGGAAAAATCAATCGGATGTTGACTTATGAGTTAGAGGGCTCGGATGTGATTTTTGATGATTCGGTTAGCTTTAGGGGATGATTTGTGACTTAGGAGTGTGATCGGAATTGATTTTGAAGGTCCGGTATAGAATTATGCTTGAATTGGAAAAGTTAGTATTTTGGCGATTTCCGATTGATAGGTGAGATTTTGATCCGAGGCTCGGAATGGAATTTCGAGAGTTGATGTACCTTCCTTAGGTGATTTGGGATGTGTTTGAAAAATTTCAGGTCATTCGGAGGTGTTTTGGTTAGGTTTTTGATCAAATGCGTATTTTTGAAGTTTTAGAAGAACTTAGGCTTGAATCTGATGTAATTTGATGGTTTTGGTGTTGGTTGAGGTGTTTTGATGATTGGAGCAAGTTTGAATAATATTTTAGGATGGGTTGGCACTTTTGGTTGAGGTTCCGGGGGCCTCAGGGTTATTTCAGATGGTCTATCGGACCAATTTCGGCCTTTGAAAGTTGCAGGTTTTCTAGCTATTTGTTGCAGAGATTTTGTTCACTACGATCACGGGGGTGATGTAGCGATCGCATATAAGCAACTGGTGAGGTGGGATTTTATTCAATGCGTTTGCGTTCAAGACGTCGCGATCGCAGAGGTTTATCAAGTAATGCATTGCGATCACATTGGTCCCTATGCGATCGCATAGAAGGAATTGAAGGTCAGGCTATTTTGTTCAACGCGATCGCGGCTAGGGCCCCGCGTTCGCATAGCTTAGAGGAGATGTGCATTGCGATCGTAGGTGGTTATACGCGATCGCATAGAGTTAAATATGGAGAAGGAAATTTTATGCATCGCGATCGCAAGCCTGGGGCTGCGATCGCATAGAGTAAAAAGTCACCTGGGCAGAATAGATTTAAGTCATTTTGTTCCGCGAGCTAGGTTATTTTTTCATCATTTTTGATCATCCTTGAAAGCTTTTGGATGGGAAGTGAAGGGGATTTCGACTAGGATTGATTGGAGGTGATTTCTATGACCTAAAAACATGATTTAATTGTAGAAACAACCTAGAAATTCATGAAAATTTATCAAAAGGAAGAAGAACTAAGGTTTGAGTTTTGATATTTCAAATTGGGTTTTGATGGGTCATTTGAGTTTGGATTTGGGAGTTCTTGATATGTATAGACTCGTGGCAGGATAAAAAAACCGTTGAAGTAAAATTTTTTGAAATTCGAGAAGTGGGCCCGGGGCTTCAGTTTTGTAAATTTCATAATTTTCGATGTTTTCAATTCTTTTCGATTGGGTTATGTTCCTTTAGCCTATTGTGATGTATTCGATGTGGTTTTGGTCAGATTCGACGTGCAAGGAGTTCGATTTGCGAGGCAAGGGCATTGTGAGCTAGGATTTTGGCCGACTTTAGGTGAGTAATAATATTAAATGATATCCTAAGGGTTTAAAACCCCGGATTTGCACAACGTAGTGCTATATTGAGGTAAAACCCATGCTTTATGACGAGCGCTGGGTTATTTACTATTGGGGATTGTGACTTGGTCCATCCCGATTGATATTTTTACCGCGTATTTGACTGGGATGTGTTTGTTATCATTATGATTTGGGCTTATTGCTATATTTTGGGCTTCATGCCGACTACTTGAATCCTTCGTGGGTTTTTATTATTGTTTCTTCACGATTTGACATACTACTTGAACTCAGTCCTATTGATTATACTATTTTACAAAATCAGCCACTTTAATTGAATTTTGAGACTTAAATAATATTTCCACTGTTGTTTGGGCAGAAGGGCTTATGATATTTTCTGGGCTGAGTGAGGCCGGGGGCCATATGTGAGGATATGCTGAGTGATATTAGGCTGCGGGCCTGAGATATATTTATATGCCACGAGGTGGCTTGAGTGACGTGAGGAGGCTTTCAGGCCTTGTGAGTGATGTGAGGAGGTTTTCAGGCCTTATGAGTGATGTGAGAAAGCTTTCAGGCCTTATGTTGATATAGCGCTTGGGCTATAAGGGTCCCCTCCGGAGTCTGCACACCCATATTGAGTGCGGGTACCCATATAATCTGAGAGTGAGCCCGAGGGGCTGATACTATGCTGAGTGTCTGATACTGAGCCCAAGGGGCTGATACTGTTCTGAGCGATTGATACTGGGCCCGAGGGGAATAATTGTACTCACCATTTACTTGTTCTTTTACCTGATTTACCTGTTTTTAAAAGGAAATTTCGTTTGATTCCTTAATGTTTTACCGTTTTAAGTGATTTACTGCCTGATATAGAATTGCCTTGTGCATTTATGTGTTTTCATGCCTTCGGGTATTATTTTTTATTATTACTCACTGGGTCGAAGTACTCACATTACTCTTTACACCATGTGTGCAGATTCAGGCATAGCAGAGTCCGCACCTCAGCACTAATTTCTCCCTAACCAGGCAGCGAGTTGGAGTTACGAGGTAGTTGTTGACGTCCGCAGCCCTTTGTCTCCCCTATCTTATGTCATTTGTGTTTTCTTCATACTGTTGTATCGGATATTACATTTTGTAGACTTAAAGCAAATTCTGTAGTAGCTCATGACTTGTGACACCCCATTTGGGCTGTATCGGGATGGTTTCCCTTGTTTTATCGTTGTTTCCACATTATTGGCTATAGTAAGCATGTGTTAGAATTGTTAATGTTAATTAACTACTTTAAAAGAGGTGTTTGCTTTTGTTCTGGCTAGCCTTGTATTCATGAAAGGCGCTATTACGACTGGGTTTGGGAATTGGGTCGTGACAGAAGAAAAACCCATATGAACTTTGGAAAGGTAAACATCCAAATATCAGTTACTCCCATCCCTTTGGAAGCAAATGTTTCATTTACAATAACGGTAAGGATAATCATGGAAAATTTGATCAAAGAAGTGACGAAGGTATTTTTCTAGGTTATTAATTAAATAGCAGATCCTTTAGAGTCTTTAATAAATGTACTTTATGGGTTAAAGAATCTGTACATGTTATATTCGATAAAAATAAAACCATGGTCGAGAGAGGAATTACGGCATGTGACGAAGATCAAATTCAAGAAGCTTAGGATAAAGGAGAATCACAGGAGTCGACTAATACACCGACTGTGACCAAGTCAAGTGGTTAAAATAGCATAAACATACCAGAGCCACAAATCGAGTCAACTACAAATGCAGTTCGTCCTAATGAATGGAGATGCGAGCCTGAATATCCTCATATATTCATTATAGGGGATCCAAATGAAGGAATAAAAACTAGGGTAGCTCTCAAAAAGAAAGCAAACATTGCATTAGTTTCTCAAATTGAGCCAAAAAAGATAGAGGAAGCACTGAAAGATTCAAGCTGGGTGCAGGCCATGCAAGAAGAGTTAGATCAGTTTAGTAAGAATCAAGTGTGGAAACTAGTACCCAAACCTGATAATGTTTTCTGTAATTGGAACAAAGTGGGCGTTTAGAAATAAATTAAACGAGGATGGAAAGGTCATAAGAAATAAAGCTAGACTAGTTTCTCAGGGCTACTCACAATAAGAAGGAGTCGACTATGATGAAACTTTCACCCCAGTTGCTTGTTTGGAGTCTATACAAATTCTTCTGCCATACACACCGTTTAAAAAATTCAGGCTGTTTCAAATGGATGTTAAAAGTTCCTTTCTAAATGGATTTATCGAGGAAGAAGTATTTGTTAAACAACCTCCAGGCTTTGAGGATTCAAAATTTACATACCATGTATACAAGCTCACTAAAGCATTGTATGGGTTAAAAAAGACTCATTGTGCCTGGTATGATAGGCTGACTACCTTTCTTATTGATCATGGCTTTACAAGAGCTAAAATAGACACGACCCTGTTTATTAAACGACTATCAAAAGGTTACCTCATTATTCAAATTTATGTTGATCACATTATATTTGGTAGTGCTAACCCTCTTATGTGCAAGGAATTTTCAAATCTTATGCAAAGTGAATTTGAAATAAGCATGATGGGTGAGCTCACATTCTTCTTTGGGCTACAAATTCAACAATCTGATGAAGGAACCTTCATATGTCAAACCAAATACATGAAAGAGCTGATTCAAAAATTTCGTATGAACAATGAAAAATCATTTGGCACTCCAATGAGTCCTACTAAAAATCTAGACAAAGATGAACAAGGCACTCCTACTGATGAAACAAAATATCGGGGAATGATTGGATCACTGCTATATCTGACAGCAAGTCAACCAGATATTACCTTCACTGTATGTAAATGTGCCAGGTTTCAGTTAGCTCCCAAGGAGTCACATATGACTGTTGTAAAGAGAATCATTCGATATCTCATTGGAACTGTATCTCATGGATTATGGTATCCTTGCTCTAACTCTTTTAAATTAGAAGGTTTTTCAGATGCTACCCTTGTAGGTGATAAAGAAGATAGAAAGAGCACAAGCGGCACATGTCAATTACTAGGAAAGGCATTAATATCCTAGAATAGTAAAAAGCAAGCTTCAGTCACACTATCCACTATGGATGTTGAATACATTGCCATGGGACAATGTTGTGCATAACTACTATGGATGTCTCATCAATTGGGTGACTATGAACTCTCGTTTAAACCTATAAAAAATTTCTGTGATAATTCAAGTGCTATTTTTCTTTCAAAAAATCCAGTGCATCATTATAGAGCAAAGCATATAGATATTAAGCATCATTTTATTAGAGATCATGTTATTAAGGGAGATTAGAAATATCTTTTATTGGAACCTCTGCTCAACTAGCTGATATCTTTGCTAACCCTTTATCAGAAGAGAGATTTTGTACTTTGAGAAATTTACTTGGTATTATTTGCACTTATAAGAACTGTTAGGACCTATGTGCTCAGTTACTTTTAATTGCTATAATTGTCCTTTTCCTATTCTTTAATTACGCCTCCGTTCTTTTTCCCTCTCTTTTCTCTTCTTTCACATCAATTCACAGTTCGAAGATGGAAAGCCAATCATCATGTCTTCTCAACTTACAACTTTTCCTTTTCTGTACTCAACCGTCAAAACCCTCTTCTTAAGTTAGAAAACCATTTCAGTCATTCTCATCTCCATCTACTCTTCAAAAGCTTCTATCAAAGTTCCTTCTCTACAATGGCGAAACACTCCAAAAATCCTTTTGCTTCCACTAGAAAGAGTACCCGTTCCAGAGCAAAACCCCCTTCTACGCATCGTGAGCAAGTAGACCTAGGGTTTGATCACTGTGAAGGCTTCGCCTCTTTTCAGGGAGGTTTCTCTGAACACTCACAACTTCTAGGAGAAAAGCTTTAGGAAAGAGACCTATGGAAGAACCCCCTATTTCGTCCACCCCAAAGAAATCAAAGGTTTATTTCTATGTCTCTCTTGAGTCTGACCAAAATTTCTGGGATTCCCAAAATAGGGATCTTTTTATTGCTCTAAAAGACAAGCCCATTGCTCATGGGAGGGTTGTCAATCTTGATGACATGGAATCCCTTAACTGTCAGGTCAAAGAACTTTTCATCTATCAATGGTGGGTAAAGTTCCTCTCTATTCCTCCGCCTAAGGTGTATGAACCCCTGGTCAAAATGTTTTGTGCAGATCTTCGTTCTAGTAAACCTGATAGGTTGGAATCTCTTGGTCAACACATTGTTCTTGATTGTGCCCTGTTTGACTCAATTTTTCAGTGTCATTGTTCTGGTTTTCCTACCCTGTTTACAAACATTTGGCATGATAATTTTGAAATATCTTTTGACCAAGCCAAACAGTGTATTGCTGATTGTCCCTCTGAAACCCTTCGAAACCAATTAGGCCCTAGTGATGTCAGTTTTGAAATACGGGTTTTGGCCCACATTATGGCAAACACCTTGCTTCTCTGTACTGGTTCCTTTTCAACATTCTCTTAAAGAGACACTTTCTTTACCTATTGTCTTGTAACCAAACTCAAAATCAAGCTTTCCTCTAGGGTTATCAATTTCATGATAGAAAGTGCTGAAGATCCCACTAGTTTATCCTATGGCATGGCAATCACTCATATTCTGGAAGCCCATCAAATTTCCCTGTCCAACTATCCCTTCATTACTATTTCCAAGTCCGACAATTCTAGAGTCTTTGCTAGTATGGGCTATGTAAATGTCAAGGGCTCCTGGGTTAAGAAAGGTGAAAGTGAAGCAAAAGAGGCCGTTGTAGAATCCAAACCTTCACCCACTGTTCCTCCTCTTAATCTTGATAGTTTTGAGCTTAGTGACAAGCTTTGAGTTATTAACTCCCAACTCTCTAAATTCAAGAACCTTCTCACTGCCACTCAGTCTACGGTTTGTATCATTCATGCCATTTCCAAGAAAACAGGGTCTTACGTGTCAAAAATTCGAGTTGTTGTTCTCAAAGTGAGGGAGAATGATGTCAAAGTTTTCAGGAAGGTTCATCACAGGTTAGATGGTGTGAGCGTCTCTGCGAATGCAAGTTTCGAACAGTTACATGAGGCCATCTACAATACCGTTACCTATTTCCTGCGCCACTAGTCTGGTTGTTTTTAAGACAATCTGTTTTGTTTTTGTTTTTATTTAGACAATTTGCTATGCCGCTTTAGTGGGCTGTGTTTTAAGCCCTTGGATAATTTTTTTTACTGTGCTATTTCTGGTGGATGTTTTACGAGCCATTGGATAATCCCTTTACCTACTCTATTTTAATGCTATCTTTTCGGTTCTCATGTTATTCCCTCTTTGCTGAAGCCAAAAAGGGGGAGAAATATCTATGTACAGGTAGCCTTATATATGGTACAGGTACAGTGAAGAAGTAAGAAGTCGATTGGTCTGTTACCCAGTCAAGTCAACTTCATACATTGAGGGGGAGTATCATGGACTAGTCAAGTCTCGACTTCACACATTGAGGGGGAGTATCATGGACTAGTCAAGTCGACTGCATACATTGATGTGGTGTAAAACACAGGGAAGTCGACTTGTGTTTTCTTCTTTACATTACTATATTATTTTGCCATCGTCAAAAAAGGGGAGATTGCTAGATTCAGTTTTAACAATGCAAATAATATACATGTGCAGGAAATTAATTACAAGAAGTAAAGAAGAGTCCTCAAGACTGCTGGAGTAAATCATGATGAATAAGGGAAGAAATCAATTATCAAAGATTACCATACAATCAGCCAATCTGGACAACTAAGGAAAGGACTCACAAATCTAGAGAAAATCCAATTAACAAATCAATCAGCAAAGAGCAAGGACTAGCTGAGTTGAAGAGAATCAATCAAGCCTTAAGTTAAGGCACGAATGAAGGGCAGCACCACGGAAGATCGAAAGATATGAGAAGATTGGTACGCGTCTAAGTTTGGAAGATCCAACAATCAAGGAGCAGTCTTCACTCGTATATTTTCTGAAGGAAGGAAATCAAGGAGACACAACGACTCACTACCTTATTCTTGGAAAGAATCAATTCTTTCCAAGGATCAAATCTCTTGGGTTGTCAAGCCTCTACCATCCATCAAAGTATTTATACCCCGTCTTAAACCCTAGCCTAATATACTTTGATCGAACCAAAACCACTCTCTTTATTCTACTGCAAACAAGCATTGTAGTTCACTAAGATCTGCTGTGTAACAAGTCAGGCAAAGAAAGAGAGCATAACACTGGTGAGGCATTGTATCCAAAACGAGTGCTAGAGAAACTGTGTGCAAATTCACTACAACTGTCCTTGGAGAACCACATACTAAAGAGAACTCCCTTGCAACCGAAGGGGACTGGACTAGGATTCACATTGAGTCTGAACTAGTATAAAAATCCTGGTGTCTTTAGTTCATGCAATTACTTTCTGCAATTTACTTCATCTTACTATGTCTGCTGATTATCATATCTAGTCGACTACTCAATTAATAAGTCAACTAATAAGCAATTAAGTTTAAATATTTACAATTCACCCCCCTGTACTTTCACACCATGCCCATAACGTTTGATTTATATATGCATATTATATATCTTTAAAAGGTATATCCCTTCCTATCAATCGTAAGTGAAATTTTGGTAAATTAATTTTGATAAAAATAGATATTGCATTGAAAAAACAAGAACAAGAGTTTGTGTTATCTAAGTATCCGTACCGAACTATTTTAATTAATGGCTTCACATTGTAAATGAAAAATTATTTTGTCAAAATTTATTGTTAAATTAAAAATTTACACATGCTAATTAGCGCAATATTGCCGTGAAAGAAGATCCTTTCAAACTTTAATTTTTAACTAATAGTTTAGACCAACAATACTATGGTAATATTGCCGTGAAACAAGCTCCTTTTAAGCTTTAATTTTTAACCAATAATTGTGATAATTGTGATATGTGGAGGCCATGTACGCAAGATGACGAGTGAGTACACGGGCTAAATGTTGAGATTCCGGTTTTTGCCACACAATTTCCTTTTCATGTTGTAATTGAGTAACTTTAGCATGTTATAGTCACCATGCATAGTCTAATTTCACATGTCCACTTTTCTTTTCTCTTATTTGCAACTCGTACTACATGTTTAGTTGAATTACTTGTTGTCCTAATTTCGTATTCATTATTTAAATGTGTGATTCTTTAATTGAGATTTGCTATCATTGAAATATCTTGTTGCTGAGTTAGGTGTTGAGTTGCAAAGGTCGTTCTTTCTATTGAGCCAAAGTGTAAGTTAAGAAATATAATTTTATTGTTATATTTGGGAATTCGTGCTATTGTTGGGAGGAGTTTTTGGTTGTTTGTACAATGTTTTTATCTTGTTGTTGTTTCTATTGCACGAGGTTTCTGTCGCGCCCCCTTTTCCTCGCGAAATCGGGTTTATGACATTTGGTTGGGACAACTCTTTCCTTTTGGGAATGGGGTTTTGCAAGTTCAAAGAGTCGCCACCTAATATTTTTAAGGTGCGTTAGGGCACCTATAGGGTTCAACTACAACTATGTTTGATAACCAGAGATAGGGTAAGGGCTTCAAATTATCCCGAGGGGACGGTGTTAGGCACCCCTCAGGTTCCACTAGTGTGGTTCCCGGCCACATAGTTTTTGTGAATTTGTGCAATCAGCAAGTAAACAAAGAAGGCTCACATAACAGGGGATTTTAAATTTAAATATACAATCGTTTGAAAATGATTAATGAAAGTAAAGTTTGGAAAAAGTTATAATCTAATAATGCTGATAAATGTAAGGAGGTCCTAGGTTTGTTTATAATATGGATCACATCAATGCAATATCTGGTAATCACTCTTCAATAGAGGGGCTACATGTGGTATTAGCACACCGGTCATCATATCCATATCTACCCTTCCATCCCCGTAAATGTATTAAAGCGAGGATTGGTCTCGCCCTCTATTGCATGCTATTACCCGTCCCATTCCTATCAGTCTTGGAGGAATTTAGGACTACTATTCCTATAAGAGGGAGGTTATAACTCTTAGGTTTAAAGGTAAAATGCTAAGGCGACATACAGAATAAGTAGAACTGCATTTAGAGGGGAAACATATAAACAGTTAAAAGGCTCATGTATACCTCCGCAAATAATGCATATAAACAGCATGACTTAAACACAGTTATGGTCTAAAATTTTATAGAAAATCCTAAAAGCAGGGAATTTGAGTTAGAACCAAATTCATTATATGACTCAGATAAGAGGTCTGAATCAGGCCTACCTATTAGTTGTAGCAATTGATAATTAACAAAGGCGGCCCCAACGTTTATTATTACCTAAGGCTTGCCTAGGCGTGATAATGATATCCTATAAGCATGATATCTATATTGATTAAGAAATTCAGTGGAGCATCGATTAATTTTGAACAAACAAACTGAGATCCTATTGGCATGCTTTCTAACGGTATTAAATCAAGGCATTGTTTGAAAAACTTATTAAAGAATCGGTAGATTAATTAGCTAATCCAATTCAGAATAACAACACGAACTAGACGGCTTCTTCAACTAAACTATTTTTAAGTTCTACGGGCATGATTTTGATTATAGCTAATTAGATCCTATAGGCATGGTATCTAAGTATTAAAAACTAACTTTAGACTTATATGCATGATCTCTACGGGAAACGAGTGTGGATACATGTTGTTGATACCCAAATTTTCTCTGTATTTATTTTAATATACAAAATACCTACAAAATAGTCTATATATTCATATATAAGCATGTCCTACGGTATTATTATTTTTTCTTAATTTTTAAAGATTTTTAAATTAATTTATTGCCTTATTTTATCAAGCAAAAACCTAATAGTTATCCCCAAAATTATCATTTTTTGATGATTCATTAATTAGATTTCCATATTTATACTAAAATATAGCTAACATAACTTTTGCATATTTTTACAAATTTATTTAGTATTTTTAAAGCTAAATTGCATATAATTGCAATATTAGCTTATTTTAAGATTTAATTATGTTTATAATTAAAAAATTAACTCCAGTATTTTTAGTTTGATAATTACGTATTATGGATCATTTTAGTACTATTAATTTATTTTCAGAAACTATTTTACTATTTTTATAAAATAAAACAAGGGAAAAAGGGATATTTAAATGGCAGCCCATTTACATTTCGATTTTAGCCAGATTTGGCACCCAATTATCCAGCCTAAATCCTAAATCTACCTGACCCATAACCCGTTAAATAACCGGTCCGGATCCCCTTTTTTTAATCCCAGCTGTTGATCACTTAGATCTAACTGCTCACATCCACCCTCTCCTTTTTTAATTCCCATTCCCCCAAGCCCTAGTCATTTGCACAAGCAGCCGCCCTTGAATTCTCCCTTCTCCTAAATTCTCTCTCAAGCTCTCTCTAAAAGTCTAGCCGCCTCCCTCCACTTCCACCCTAAAGTTGCCTGAATCTATGGCTCCCAAAGTCACTACAAGCCTGTATCTACCTCCCACGACTCCTATATGCTCGAGTGCTATTGTTTAAGGCCAGACCTCGAAGAAGCCTGGTCCAGACCTCGGTTATTTTCAGTTCTATCGCTGTTTCCAGCCAACCTTAACCTTGTTCCGGCCGTCTATGGCTATTCAAGCCTGACTCTTGTTTTCTCCTCCCTAGATCAATGACTTTCCAAGCCTTTCTCACCATTTGGTTTCGTCTGAAACCCTAAACTCTCGAGGTTTACCCGATTCTTTTAGATCTGTTGTAGATCTGTGGTTTTCTCAAATGTTTTTAAATGCTTTCTCAAAGTTTCTTTCAAAACTCCACTTTCAAAACCTTCGTCTTTTCTGATTTAGGGTTTTTATTATTTTATTTCGAAGCTCTTCTGATTTTTAAACATATTCTACTGTGCTTCTTATGTTTTTCTTCTATTATGCTTCTTATGTTATTCTTATATTGTGTTTCTTATGTTATTCTTATATGTTTCTTCTTTATGTTGTTCTTCTACTGTGCTTCTTTACGTCGTTCTCCTACCGTGTTGCTTATTTTGTTCTTCTACTGGAATATGCATGTTAAAAGGCTTAGTTCCTTTTTTAGATTTCTGACTTACTTCATTAGTATTTCTGTCTAGTTTACTTTTTTTCACCTCTATAACTCGATTGATGGTGAAAACCCTAAAATTTGGGGTCCATTCGAGTTAGGATACTATTTGCTATGTGAATCTCTTGTCTTTCATCTCTATATTCGAATTGATTGTGAAAACCCTAAGATTTTGGGGTTCATTCGAGTTTGGAGACTATTTGCTATGAGATTGGTTGGTTCCTCGTCTCTGAACTTGTTTGGTTTCAAAACCCTGATTTCTTTGAACCTATTCGAGTTCTTGAGAGTTGTCTCATCTACTACTCAATTGAATTCCTAAATCTTTTATTTCTTTACATGATTTTTATTTCCGTATAAACTCCATAAGGTCTTTTACTTGACCCTTGATCATGCTATTTGATACTTTCTCTTCTCTATTACTCAGTAACTGAAATCAACCTGTGTTTATATAATATTTCTTTTTGTCCTAAATTCAGCCTTACCTGCTTAATACTTGTGTACTCTTTATATATGCTAAGCTTCTCCTCTAAAATGACTTTCAATTTTTTGACAGATTTCATACTTCTTTGTGTAAGACTGATTGATTCTTTCCTTGTTTTGCTAATTTCCCTATTACTTGGCTTAATTCAAAAACTGTCCTTAGCCTTTCTGACTCCTTGATTTACTATGTTCTGATTGATTTTATTGTGTTTCTTACCTTATTTGTTTAACCGCGTATTTCAAGTATTCATCCCTTAATTAAACTCCTATGTATTTACCCTTGATTACCTACTTTGCACAAGGTGCTTACTTGATATCCTTCATTAAAAGTTTTCTGCCCTTTACCTTTTGAGTTTAAACTCCTTAATTAAAGGAAGTTTCTTACACTTATTGATTTTAAATTGATACACAGTCCCATAATTATTTTCTTGCCTTATTTTGCACCTGTTTTCAAACTATAAATACCCTTCTCTTTCATTAACACAAAGGGAGAGGCATTCTGAGTTCTGAAATCACTTACACACGAACACTCTTAGTTTTCTGAATTCGCACTTACATTGAAAAAGCATTCTCTCTTGTTACTTGTGTTGTGGCCTTTTTTCAAGTCATGCTACTGCTTTTACTATATTTTTGCTTCCTTGAAACTGGTATGTCCTGATTAAGGTTTTCAGCAATCACAACAATGTGTTTATTTACTACCTTTACTTGCATGTCTGCCTGCTACTTATGTATAGTTCAATGCTTATTTTAATATTCTGTAATTTCCTTCTGCCTATTCTAAATCTATTATAAATTCGAAAACCCTACCCCCTATGTCTTTATGCTATGGTTTGAGGCATGGCAATACTGCAAATTATTGTCCATGACTCAAACTTGATCCCTTGGGATCCTAGCATCTATTACTGTGTGTTCTAGCAGACTTATAAGCATGCCAGCATCCTCCATTATTGGGCATGCCTAAAGCTTGCCCGAGCCTAAGCAATAGGCTCGTTGTAATTCCCCTATTCCCCTGAACCCCTTTTTGTGTACCTGTTTGTAGTTGTTTCCCTCTCCTCTATTCCTTAGAATTCTGTTCTTCACTTGCACTCTCTCTTTGTAACGACCCGGATTTATCCCACCATCAAGCATCGTGATGGCACCTACCAACGTAGCTAGGCCAGCCAAACAACATATTATTCTAACAATAATCAAAATAAGTGCGGAAGACTTTAGTTTTAACAAAAACGATATAAAAATGCGGAAGTTTCAAAATAAACCTCTACTCAGTATCTGGTGTCACTACTCACGGACTACTAAGGAGTACTAAAAACATCAGTCTGAAAGAAAATACACAAGAGTCTGTCTTGATACAAATAAACAAACTGAAGTGACATAGATGAGACTCCGAGCCCGCGGACGTCAGATAAGCTACCTGAGAGTCTCTGGACTGAGGGTCGACTCTCGGTCTAGAACTGCTGCGGCGGTCCGTAAGCTGCCTCCTGATCTATGCACAAATAGGCACAGAAGTGTAGCATCAGCACAACCGACCCCATGTGCTGGTAAGTGCCTGGCCTAACCCCGGCGAAGTAGTGACGAGGCTAGACAGGACCTACCACAATTAACCTGTGCAAATATAATATACAAGTGCGAGAAAACAGTAATAAAATAATACAAAGTAAAGCTGGGAGGGGACATGCTATCGGGGAATGCTAGATGAAAATGGAACATCAGAACAAACAGCAGGTCTACTCCGGGTTTCATGATACATATATTTATAGTGGACGGCGCGCCACACGATCCCATAATGTA
>MU772368.1:95009-105348 GCA_026770625.1 Nicotiana glauca
CAGTACTCCTACACATTTAACAGTGTACTAACCTGTAGAGACAGATACAACAGACAAATATATCAATGCATGAATGCAATGCACATGATCGCTACGGCGCGTAGCCGGATCCATGGGTACCCGGCACTTACTGTAAGGGTTCAGACTCCGGAGGGGCTCCTACAGCCCAAGCGCAATATAATATCACACCCCCTGCGGCGTGCAGCCCGATCCATGCATAGTCATGAATGCACAATCATACTTACCAGTTTTAGTTTCAATTATCAGAATTTTTAATTAGGTGTTTAAAACCTTAGAGTTTTCCTAGCCATTTCGATACAATATTCAATTCAGGACTAATATCAGGAAAACATGTTATACGTTATGGGAACAATGATAACAATCCCTACGGGATCCAAATAGTCGGCATACAGCCCCAAATATCACCCTAACCATCCAAGTAGGAGGTTAACCGACTAATTTCAAGCCAATGATATAGTTCAACATCATTCGGTCGGACTAGTTTACAGTCCTCAACCACAATCGGCCCGCACTCATAGTAGAGTACGTGTCTCGCCTCATCATAGCGTCACAGTGTGATATACCGGGGTTTCAAACCCTCAGGCCATCATCTACATCTATTACTCACCTCGAACCAGCTCAAAAACTAGTCCGCAATGCCTTTCCCTCAAGAATTGACCTCCACGGGTGCCAAATCTGATCAAAACCAATAGGAATACATCAAAATAGGCTAATGGAATATAACTCAATTGAAATAACTCGAAAAACACCCAAAAATACGAAGTTGCCAAAACCCGAGCCCCAGGCCCACTTCTCGAAAAATTATGAAATTCATATTTCCGGAATCCTCGTCTCGCCACGAGTCCATACATATAAAACTTATCAAAATCGGAGTCCATTTGGCCCCTCAAATCATCATTTTACCAATTCTTAGGCTTCAAGCAAAAACCTCCATTTTTACCCTTTGATTCCTCCAATTTTCAGTGATAATTCATGTTTTTACACTACAATAACATAAACCAAGTCCAAATATCCTTACCTGATGATTCTCCTACGAAGCCTCTTCAAAATCGCCTTAGCTCGCACCCAAAAATTATTTCACACTTTAGAAATTCGAATACACTGATCTCATTTAACCCTTCAGACGTTTTCGCTTCTGCGACTCCCATAACCGCTTCTGCGATACCGCTTCCGCGTCCAAATAACAGCTTCTGCGGTTTAACTTGAAATCTCGCTTGACAGCTTCTGCGGTCCTACACCGCTTCTGCGGTAACCGCTTTTGCGGTCAATATACCGCTTCTGCGATCCCAGCCATAATACTCCAGACCGCTTCTGCGGTCACAATCCGCTTCTGCGGAGACCGCTCCTGCGGAACAAGGTCCCCTTTTGCGAAAAAACCCCAGGCCACCAAGGGCTGCTTATGCGATCACTGAGCCGCATATGCGGGACCGCTGAAGCGGCTCTCCCACCGCAGATGCGGAAACCACAAAAGACCTCATATCAGACCTGCTACAACACCTCCATTAACCCGATTAACCACCCGAAACCATCCCGAGGCCCCCCGCGACCCCAACCAAAAACACCAACCCACTCTAAAACACCATACAAACTTATTCCAATCATAAAAACACGTCCTTTAACACAAAAATCATCAAATAACCATGGATTCAGAAACTAACATGCAAGCAAAAACCCGACAAAATGATGTCCGAATGACCTGAAAATTTGCAGACATATCCAAAATCACCTAACGAAGCTAATGCAAATCTCATAATTCCATTCCGACCACCAGATCAAAATCTCACCTATCAACCAGATTCTGCCAAAATTTCAACTTCGCCAATTCAAGCCTATTTCTACACCGGACCTCCAAATTCAATTCCGATCGCTCCCCTAAGTTATAAATCACCTCCCAAAGCTAACCAAACCACCGGAATTCACATCTGAGCCCTCTAACCACATAGTCAACTTCCGGTTGACTTTTTTGAAACAAACTCCCTTCTAAGAGGTTATATGCCTTATTTTCAACCAGAATCAGTCCAAATTCACCCGATAGACTCTAATACTGGTATAGAACATGAAACAACACAATAAGGGGGAAACGGGCGGTAAATATCGTGACAACGGGCTGGTTCATCACAACTATGCAATGCAAAGATTATTTTGTCACCAGAATCCTGATTGACGGAGGGTCTAGCTTCAACATTTGTCCGTTGGTAACACTCAGGACATTGGGAAAGGGATTAAATGAGATTAAGGATAAGGCCATCAACGTTAAATTTTTCGACGGTTCCCAAAGGTCCACCATTGGGGAAATTAGTCTGTGTTTGCATATGGGGCGTACTTGGTTCGATGTTGATTTTCAAGTGATAGATATGCTGACATCTTACAATCTGTTTTTGGGACGACCTTGGATTCATGCTGCTGGGGCCGTAGCATCAACACTACATGAGGTAGTGAAGTTTGAGTGTGATCAACAAGAGGTGATTATTAACGGTGACGGTAGCAATCCCATATACAGTTGCCAGACCATCCTAACAATTAGAGGCCGAAGAAAGATAGGTGGGGAGACTTATCACCACATCGAGCTAGTCAACGCCGTTGACAAGGACAAATATTGGGACAACAAAATTGATCCTGTTGAAATAGAGCGGATATGAACCTTGCAAGGGGCTTGGCAAAAACATCCAAGGGATCGCAAAGCCCATAAAACATAAGAAACATGGCACCACCTTTGGTCTAGGATATGAGTATACCTGGAAGGAAGTCAACAACTGGTCGCCGCCATGGCGCGGTCCTTATCATCCATTGGAGAAGCCAATACCATGCTTGGAACAGACTTTCCAACTAGCCGAAGTTATTTATGGGTCAGAAAAAGAGGAAGCACAGTCAGTAGTGAGAAATTTGTTCCTAGAACACGATGATATGGATTACTGTTGTTTTTTAGGAGGAGGGGAAGGAAGGCCCTTCCATACAGGCTGTAAGTAGAGGAGCATACCTAAATAACTGGACCATAAGAACCACCAGAGTCCGGCGAGTCTC
Source organism: Nicotiana glauca (assembly GCA_026770625.1). Classification (NCBI taxonomy): domain Eukaryota; kingdom Viridiplantae; phylum Streptophyta; class Magnoliopsida; order Solanales; family Solanaceae; genus Nicotiana; species Nicotiana glauca. The sequence continues at coordinate 98,052 of MU772368.1, forward strand.
GGGGTAGCAAGGCTGAACAAGCATCATACACTATCTTTTATCATTATTAGTTAATTTTTCTTTCACATTTTAAATTTTCACAATAAGACCTTCAATGTTTAAAACAATTATGGAATTTATCAAAGCATTTCGATTTTCCTTATAAATCTCTTATTATTTTCTCTCATTTCTTCACTTATACAGTATTACTATTACTTATCTTGATGAACTAATGAATGTGGCATGCAATGAGGCAAGGCAACAAATGGACATAGATTCAGAAGGAGATGACATATCGGAAAAGATTGTTAAAGAAGTTGAGAACTTTGAAAATTGACCGAAGTCCAACCTGGACGAGACTGAAATTGTTAACCTAGGGGATGAAGAAAACGTCAAAGAAACACGAATCACCGTTCACTTATCATCATCAGAAAAGAGGGAATACACAGAATTTCTAAGAGAATATAAGGACATATTTGCCTAGTCGCATGTTTACATGACTGGTCTGAGCACATCTATTGTGGCACACAAACTGCCGACTAATCCGACATGTCCACCAGTAAAACAGAAGCTCATAAAGTTCAAGCCAGATATGAGTCTGAAAATCAAGGAAGAAGTCACCAAGCAGGTCAAAGCTAAAGTTCTCAGGGTAGTTGAGTATCCGACATGGTTACCTAACATTGTGCCGATACCAAAGTACGACGGGAAGGTTAGAGTCTATGTCAACCACACGGATCTCAATCGGGCCAATCCAAAAGATGAATTTCCTTTACCAAACATACACATCCTAATCGACAATTGAACCAAGCATGAATTACAATTATTTGTGGATTGTTTCACTGGTTATCATCAGATCTGGAAGGATGAAGAAGATGCTGAGAAAACGGCTTTCACTATGCCATGGGGAATGTAATTCTACAAGATGATGCCATTTGGGTCAAAGAATGCATGAGCCACCTACATGAGGGCCATGACTATCATTTTTCATGATATGATACACAAGGTGATCGAGGTGTGCATAAATGACGTTATTATCAAGTCCATGAAAGCCATTGATCACATGGAAGATTTGAGGAAGGTTTTCAACAGAATGCGAAGGTACAACCTAAAACTGAATCCCGCGAAGTGTGCATTTGGGGTTCCAGCACGAAAATTGCTTGGGTTTATCATGAGTCACCGGGGAATAGAACTAGATCCATCAAAGATCAAGACCATTCAAGAATTTCCACCGCCAAAGAATAAGAAGAACGTGATGAGTTTCTTGGGGAGACTCAACTACATCAGTCGGTTCATAGCACAATCTACAGTTATCAAGGAATACTTGTCAAAATATTCAAAATGTTGAAAAAGGATTCCGCCACCAAATGGACTGATGACTGTCAAAAAGCTTTCGATAGAATCAAGGAATACTTGTCAACACCACTAGTATTGATCCCGCCTTAACCAGGCAGACCTCTGCTACTCTACATCGCAATATTAGATGGTGCCTTTCGTTGCGTCATGGGGCAACATGATGAAATATGTAGGAAAGAGCAGGCCATTTACTACCTAAGCAAAAAGTTCACTCCGTACCTGTTGGAGTGCAAATGGTGTGTTTTGAGTTGGGTAGCCCAGAAGCTGAGACACTACTTCTGTGCCTATACTACATATCTCATATCGAGGATGGATCCTCTAAAGTACATCTTTCAGAAGCCTATGCCCACTGGCAAGCAAGACAAGTGGCAAATCCTATTGAGTGAATTTGACATTGTCTACGTGACTCAGAAGGCAATCAAGGTATAAGAACTAGCATATCACCTTGCAGAAAATTTATTTTCCCGACGAAGAATGTTTTTCGATGGAACATCAAATTTCAAAGGAATTGGCATAGGAACAACCTTTGTGTCAAATACCGATCAGCATTACCCGGTGTCTGCCAAACTCAGATTCTCGTGCACCAATAATATGGCCGAGTGTGAAGCCTACATCTTAGGGATCAAAATGGCTATTGACATGAACAATCAAGAATTGCTAGTGATCGGAGATTCAGACTTGCTTATTCATTAGGTCCGAGAAGAATGAGCAACCAAGAACTCTAAGATACTCCCATATCTACATAATGTACAGGAGTTGAGGAAAAGATTCACAAAGATAGAATTCCAATATGTTCCCAGAATCCAGAATGAATTCGTTGATGCACTACCTACCCTGTCATCCATGATACAATATCCAGACAAAAACTTCATTGATCCTATTCTGGTAAAGATCCACGATCAACCAACTTATTGTGCCCTTATTGAAGAAGAAGCATACGGAAAGCCTTGGTTTCATGATATCAAGGAATATTTGACAAAAGGAGATTACTCGGAGCTTGCAAATCCTACTCAGAAACACAGACTTCGGAGGTTATCTAACAACTTCTTTCATAATGGGGGAATCCTATACAGGAGGACTCTTGATTTGGGATTATTAAGGTGTGTCGACGCGAAATAAGCATCTAAGCTGCTAGAGTGATATGCTTGAATTACACTTTAATAAATTGTGTAAGGCAGTCGATGTCAAATATAATAACCCAACAAGGTTGGGGTCGAATCCCAAAGGGAATAGGTGTGAAAAGGTTACTAGAATAGTGTGTTGCTCGACTAAAGTCGTAATTCTATCCAGTTAACAGTAATAAAAGTGTGAATTAATAGTCAGAAGAGTATTGAATTGAGTTTGTTTTGAAGTAACAACTAGTTGGAATATTGAGAGTGTAATTAATTAGATTGAAGAAATCAAGGTTGTGTCCCCTTTAAATGAAGTGTAATGCTATCGGCATTAATATGATATATTTCTAATGGAAGGTGTCACACCTCCTTTTTTCGCTACCGCACCCCGCGAAGGGCGTAGTAAAGGGAGTTTTTCCAATTAAAGGACAATCGAAACGGGATTCGTTTATTAAGAGATTCAGAGTCGCCACTTGGCAGATTTATGGTGTCCCAAGTCACCGGTTGAATCCCGAATCGAGGAAAGGTTTGACTCTATTTAACAGTCCGCAAACCAGAAATCCGAATAAGGAATTCTATTAACCCGGGAGAAGGTGTTAGGCATTTCCGAGTTCTGTGGTTCTAGCACGGTAGATCAACTGTCATATTTGGCTTATTTATCTGATTTATAACATTCTTTAACTTGTGTGCAAATTTTAACCTTTAACCGCTTTTAATTATTTTTAGGAATTGAATGTCGTTTAAAATATGTTTTTGGATCATGTCACATGAAATGCACCCGGATCCTCGACGCATTTTATTCCACGTTTTGGTATTTGGATTTGGGTTGCATGAAATGCACACCCGAATTTAGGAAGGTAAAATTATTAAACACGCGCCTAAAGAGACTAACGCATTATTATTTTTAGGGAAGGTCGTGAAATTCGCTAAACAACCCGTCCCGAAATCTAGGTATTTTAATATATACATTTATGAGGGCCCAGCAACTTGTGCGTTTCATTTGGCGAGACTCATCTCATTTTATTTTTAAAAGAATTAAAATGTCGTGGAAATGCATCTTGAACCACGTCACAATCAATGTACCCGTGATTATCGACACATTTTGACTTCGTTGAGATTTGGATTTGAGTCACGTAAATGTGCACCCGAGTTTAAGAAGGTAAGGTTATTTAAAGTACGCACCTAAAGAGACTAATGCGTTGTCATTTTTTGGGAAAAGGCCGTGAAATTCACTAAGCGGCCGATCCCAAAGTCTATACAATTATTATATCCATTTATTGAGGGCCCGCAACTTGTGCGTTCTATTTTGGCGAAGCTCATCTCATTTAAAAAGGCCAACCTAAAAGCGACTATGCTTTGCTATTTTTATTGTCTCTAAATTAAAAGAAAAAGTGTTCTAGTAATTTATTACTGAATTACAACATAATGGAAGGAAAATTGCATTTGGGCCTACCTCAAAAGAATGGCCCGTCATAGGCCATGGGCCAAGCCCAATGAATACAGGACCGAAATGAGACCTGGGCCGCCTGTTTCATTCATTCAGGCCCAACGGCCTGCCAACAGGCTTGTGGTCAAATGTACCCTCAATTGGATCCAACCAAATGCTTATTAAAGTTACCTCAAGGTGATTGTTTGAGCACCAATTTAGGGCTTAACATTTTTTAGACGTTTAGATACTGATTAGTCCTTAAACACTATTAAAGATGAAGGGTAGATTAAAGTGTGACTAAACAGCTGGATCATACAATTTTGTTTAATAATAACTGATTAAGTAGTTCAGAAATCCATTCCTTAAGCATTAATCTACTGATGAATTTTCTGCGGTATAACACAGGTTTAGCTTTAGACTTGGTTTTAAAATCAGATGAAAATTTGACTGTTGCTGCTTCTTCTTTTTAAAACATGCATAAATGCTAAACTAGGCAGTTACTACCTATATTGAAACTACAACCAATCGATCTTAAATTAAAACCATCCAAATCAGTTCAAGTACAGTCCGATTCACGCTAGATGAATACATTTGAAGTAAGACTAAACAAATACAAATGATCTATCACTCATTCTACTGCTACAGCTTGACCACAGATCTTATGAGGTGACTAAAGGAACGTTTCATTTCATTTACTTCAACTTCAAAGCTTACATCAACCCAAGGATTGAATAGATACCTGGAATCTGAATTGAAATAGAGAATGGAGAGGTCAGCAGCAGCAGTAACTTCAGCAATCAACAACAGTTCACAACGACAATTTCAAATGAAGTTCAAAGCCCAGAAAGGTTTGAGAACCAAGCAAGATTAATAGAATAGTAACACCAACAACAGATCAACAGTAACAATGTAGTGGTTAAAACAGCCAACATAGCAACCAGAATATCAAAATCAAAACCCCGGCAATCCACAAAATCACAGCTACTAGTAATTGACCCAAAAATGATTTGATTGAAACCAAATGCCAATCAAAATACCCTCAGAAACCCCCTAGAATCCGGCAACCAGATGCTACGATGTTCACAAAATGCTCTCTCCTAGACTGATCTTTTTCAGGACTGAACTGACCAAGAAACCAAAAGAAGAACCCTATCTAATAGCTCTCAGAATGTGCTATCTCCTACTTTTAGCTTTTGGTGCTCAAAAGACCTCTGTATTTTTCTAGTTCTCTCTTTTTTCAGAATCCCTTTTCTATCTATGTGTGTTACCCCAAGAAGTAAGCAAACTTTCTCTATTTATAACACTGATTTTCGACCAAAAAGAGCCCCTTAAACTGACTACCTTCCCCTCTACTTATACAACCAGAACCTTATTATCTCCAGCCCCTAGGAGCATTTAAATAATCAGGAAGACATTCTGCCCATGACATTATCTAACACCCCACTACTCTATGTCTTCTCTTTTTTAATTCACTTAAGTATGGGCATATTATAGTATTCAATTTCCCTTAACCCTTACCCATTACTCTTGTTCCCCACTTTTATTAAACAATACAATAAATTGAGTGGACAGAGCACTCAACTTAAACAATTCTGCAAGTTTTCAATTCCCAAACTACCCCTGAAACTACTGAAATTAATGTCTTACCTCAGTTTTGACCAATTCGATTAACCATTAACTACACTAACTCCTAATTCGATCATCTAAATGAACTGGACAGTAAAACAGTGAACCTCCTAATTAACTGAAAACTCTGGAACCACTACCCTTAATCAACTATAACCAAATCCCAACCCAATTCACACGAAACTTAAACTAGAACTCAGATTGGATCACATAGCGTCAGAACAAAGGGAATAAGCTAATCATATTGGGAACCAATCATGATTATATTAGATGAAATGAAACGAGCAGGGAAACAATAGCACGATGAACAACAAAAGCAAATTGAAACAATATCATGTACAAGAGAGCAGGGAATCACACAAAATGAATCACATTGAAATAACACTACCAGAAAATCTTATAGGAATAGTCATAGTTTGTACAAGAACATTACGGGTATTGACTTATTCAAGGACAAACACACTCAATCGATTCAACATATACCAATCAACCATATGAGAAGAACTGGACCATAAAAGGTTCGAAAGAGAAGAGAGAAATAAATTTGAAAAGATGATGAAATACAACGAAGCATAAACAGATAAAAAACGACAAAAATAGAAAAGAAAAGAAGTAGAATACCTTAAAATCGTACACCAGACTCCAATCAGTTCCCATTGAAACTTCAACTTGAACTTTGAGGCCAAAACGGACCTTAATCGAGTGTTCTCGACTGAGAACACTCGACTAAAGTCGGTTGAAACCTCAAGTTCCTAACTTTGCACAAAGCCTGTAGTTTGGTTCTTCTAGGGCTCGTTCATTCGAATTAGGATTCGATAAGTTCCAGTTTGACTCGAGGGAAACTAGGGGTGGTTTAGGGATGAGGGTGATTCGGAGGTTCAGGGGTGTAGGTTTGAGGTTAATCGGAGAAGACGAGGTTTCTTGACCAATCTTCGATGGAAGATTCGAGTTCCGTGATGATTCGAGGAACAAGGGTCATATATTTGGATTAAGAAAGGCTCGGGGGTTCAGGGGTGTTATTTTCATGGTCACTGGTCCTTAGGCCGCCGGGTTTACGGCGGAGGTAAGTGGGGGCGGTGCTAGGGTTTCAAGGGAGGGGTCTGGTTTCAGTCTGTAAGAGATTAGAGACGGAAGGGGTTTGGCTATGGGGGGTGGGGAATTAATGGGTTAGGTATATTAAAGTGGGGTTTTGATTCTGATCCATTGGATCATGACAATCGACGGTCTAGATTTATTGTCAGGCGGGAAAACGGGGTCGTTTAACATTAAAGGGAACCGGGTATGGGGAAAACAGGTTGGGTCGGGTAACAGAGGAGTCTCGGGATCGTTTGATCTAATTGTTTCAATGGCTGAGATTCATTGGGCTTAAAATGACGTAGTTTCACGCTCCTACTACGTCGTTTCATTGGCTGATTTGGACCGGGTTGGGTTGATCTAGGCTGGTTCTTTTTTGGGCGAAATTGTTTGGGCTTGGGTTTTTTTTTTAGAATTGGCCCAGTCCGATTTTCTTCCTATTTTGCTCTTTTCTTCTTTTTCTTTCATTTTTCTTTTTAATTCCTAATTACCAAAATTCCTAAATTAAATCGTAAAATCAAAAATTCACTTATAATACTAATTAACTCTTAATAATAAATATCACACATAATTAAGCAATAATTTAAAATAAAATCACACAACTAGACCTTAAATGCTAAAAATGCAAAGTACATATTTTTGTGATTTTCTTTCTTTTAAAACCAAATTATGGTTTAATTAATTCCTAATTGCACAATTAGATCCTAAGTATGCATGCAACATA
>MU772368.1:105693-166984 GCA_026770625.1 Nicotiana glauca
TTTCTGACTTAACTCGTCGGCCTCTCTTGATTGCCGAACTTGAATTATAATCTGAAATGACTTCCCTCGTTCTCCAAGTGGGTGCCTGATTGCCAAAACTTGAAATGTATTCCCTTGTTCTCCAGGTGGGCGCCTGACAGCTAAAATTTGAAATATATTCCCTTGTTATTCAGGTGGGCGCCTGATTGCTGAAATATAATTTAAATCTTCAATTAAAACTTAAAACAACGCATTTCCGTTCCTTAGGGGGGGGAACCTGACCTCAACTATAATTTAAAAATTTCAATGAAAACTTAAAAGACAACGCCTTTCTGTTCTTCAGGGGGCACCTGACCTCAACTATAATTTTAGAAATTTCAATTAAAACTTAAGAAAAAGACAATGCCTTTCCGTTCTTCAGGGGGGCCACCTGACCTCAATTATAATTTAAAACTTCAAATGCAGTTTAAAAGACAATGCCTTTCCGTTCTTCAGGGGGGCACCTGACTGCTGAACTATAATTTAAAACTTCAATTAAAACTTAAAACAACGCCTTTCCGTTCTTCAGGGGGGGCACCTGACCTCAACTATAATTTAAAATTTTCAATGAAAACTTAAAAGACAATGCCTTTCTGTTCTTCAGGGGGGGCACCTGACCACTGAACAATAATTTAAAACTTCAATTAAAACTTAAGAAAAAGACAACGCTTTTCCGTTTTTCAGGGGGGCACCTGACCTCAATTATAATTTAAAACTTAAAATGCAGTTTAAAAGACAACGCCTTTCCATTCTTCGGGGGGAGGGGGGGGGGCACCTGACTGCTGAACTATAATTTAAAACTTCAATTAAAACTTAAGAAAAAGACAACGCCTTTCCATTCTTCAGGGGGGGCACCTGACCTCAATTATAATTTAAAACTTCAAATGCAGTTTAAAAGACAACGCCTTTAAGTTATTCAGGGGGGCACCTGACTGCCGAACTATAATTTAAAATTTCAATTAAAACTTAAAACAATGCCTTTCCGTTCTTCAGGGAGGCACCTGACCTCAACTATAATTTAAAATTTTCAATGAAAACTGAAAAGACAACGCCTTTCTGTTCTTCAGGGGGGCACCTGACCTCAATAATAACTTAAAAATAAAATGCCATTAATTATCTTCTTTCAGAATTGCCTCCCTCAAAACTCGTGTTGTCTTCCTTCGAGACTGCTGGGGATAACATTGCTCGGGAATTATTTACTTACCTGCTGGGGATAGTACTGCTGGGGAGGAATCTCTTTTTTTTTCTTTTTTCTTTTTTCTTATTTTTTTTTAAAACTACTCTCTTCGAAACTTTTATTTTCTCTCAACACTGCTGGGGATAAAATGTTGTCAGCTGAGGATAACACTGTTGAGGATAACGCTGTTGGGGGAATTTTATTCCTTCAAAATCGGTGCTTCACTCTTCTGGAAGCTGCTGGGGATGACACTGGCTTTTGATCTTTCTGAACACCAGTTTAGTCCCTTTTTTTCTGTCTACTGGGGATACAACTCCTTTCATTAAAATTTGTTATTTTCTTTCTTTCAACACCGTTGGGGATAATACTGGTTCAAAGACCGCTTCCCTTAAAACTGGTGTTATCTTTCTTCTTCCCTAAGTGGATACCTGACTTGCAGAAAATTTTCCAAATGAAAGGAACTTTTTCTGCCCCAATTTGATAATCTTCTACGTGGCATGCCTTTCCATCAATGCCATTTCCTTTTTCCTGTTTCAAATCAAAGAAAATTTGTTAGTTTAAAATGCAGTGGTTGGTTGTGATGCTCCTGCTGGGGATGGTCTTTCCCTTTCTCCTTCCCTGCTCTGCGTTCCAAAACTTGTTGGGGGTGAGGTTATTTGTTGGTTTTAGCATGACTTTCCCTGCTTTGCGTCGTTTGGTCATCTTGAAACTTGGTCGATAATTTCCTACCTTCTTGACGACTCCTTATTCACAAGCCTTTCACCGTTGTTTTCCACTTGTATCCTGAGCCCCCCCACATTCCTATGATAGTGACTTTGCTTGAGGATCTTGCATGTTTTATAGATGAACCACTTTCTTCGTTCATCCGTGTCACTGAAATTTCCTTTTCTGCTGGCGATAACACTTCTTCTTTTTGCGGCATAACTCGGGAACTGGCATTTCCCTGACCCTTGAGTCTCATGTGCATTTCCAAATATGCTCATCGCTCTGCGCATTGTTCTTTGATTTGTCCACTGGCCTCCCCCTTGAGGTCATTAACCTTAGCTTTTTGCTGGAGATATCCTCCTTGACACTGATCCATCCTTCTGACAATCTCCTCCTGTTGGGGAATATCCTTCTGGACACTGGCCTTTGCGCTTGTTCCCTCCTGGCTTATACCACTTGGATGTTCTACTCAGATCTCACCTTGTATAATTGGAAAGCTGATGGCAGATTTTGAAGTCATTTCTCACAAACAGACTCTATTGGGGAATTTTTGATAAAAGGAGAAAGATAAAAGAAACAGAATAAAACACAAAAGAGGAGGATGACTCTCTAAAAGGAAAATTTATAAAATAAAACCTATCAAACGCGGATACCAACTCTAATGGCCATGACATGCATATATAGCCTATCCTCCGTCGCCAATCGTCTTTCAAGATCTTCGTTTTGTGCTTCCCTATCTGATTCTCACCCTTATTTGACTTTTAGTGCCCGAAGGTCTTCACTATCAAGCCTCTCTCATTTCTGTTTTTCTCTCAGCTTTCATCGCCTTATGGTGCCCGTGAAGGTTTTCACTAATAAGACTCTCTCATTGGTATTACTTTTCAGCTGGGGATTTGGGTGTTACCGCTAAGACTCTCTCATATTTCTTTTCTGATGGGGATCAGAGTCTTTTCTACTATGGATCAGAATGTTATGCTCGCCGATAAGACTTTCTCATTTGCTTGACTTGGCATCTTTTGAAGACTGGTCAAAAGGTCTTTCTTTGGACCGTAATGTGGGATTTGGATAGAGCTAGAAAGAAAGGGTATTTGAAGTCTCAAAAACACATCAGTTTTGGGTTCAAAATTACAACCTTCGGAACTAAATTTATTTATAATAAACACAATTTTTGTTTGCCCCTGTTTTCTCGTTTGGGGATTTTTATTGAATTTTTTTCTTTTCTTTTTCAAAACTATGACCGAGCCGTGAAGCGCCTACGTATCCTGCTTTTCAGGAATCAGGACAAACGTAGTTCCCAACTCCTCGTTGTTCTAATTTTTCCTTCAACTTATAATTTTTCTTCTCATTTTTTTTTCTTTATCTCTTTCTTTTCTTCTTTTATTTCTTTCTTTTCCCCTCTTTTTTTCTTTTTCTTCCACGTTCGTGTTTCTACTCTTTGCTACCGATTTTGAAGGAGGGGTATGAAAGAAATCAAATAAGGCTCAAAGGGTTAACGAAGGATAAAGTGTTTGGATAGCAGAACAAAATGCCTCCGTCATTCCAATCTTCAAAACATGTCCAGTGCAATCGACACGATTAACATTCGTCATATATTTAAAGCACTGTTGGGCAACACTCTCATTTTTATTACCATGAACGACCCCTGTCAATTTGGCCAACTTGCCTTTAACGGTTTTCTTTTTACTTGCCCCAGTTTCACATGACTCGGGCTTCAAATAATCTAAAACCGTTCTTATTTTCTTTAAATGTTCCGATGGATTTATGATTAACTTTTCAGATAAGGCCAAAATCATGTGCGCATGTCATGTCACTAGAGTCGATAGGAAAATAACTATAAAAAGGAGAAGACCAAACAAAAGAAAATGTCTAGAAATAATGGAAAACAGATAATTTCATTAAATAGACAGGGAAAGAGTTTGTACAGCAAAACAACCCCAATAAACTGGAGTACAACCTTCATAACAACCCTAGACAACACTAATGAGACACTGCTATCAAATGAAAAATTAAAGGATAAAAAGGTTTCAGCTACAAGACAATATCCGGATTACAACCCTGAAATAACCCGGACAACAGAAATGACAACAAACTAAGCCACCAAAGCTCCTCTCCGGCTGACCCAAACATGGAGCATCTTTCCAATTACCAAGCACAGCATCTTAGCCACTGTCTTCTGCATCAACAATACGGGTGTCGGCTGCATCCGAATTTTGTACGACTACATCGCCTACATTAATAAACTCCTGAATTGCTTTCTTTAGCTTCCAACATTTTTCTATGTCATGCCCCGAGGCATCTGAGCAATATGCACACCTTTGAGAAAAATCACACCTCTTTGACCGATGATTTGCCATTTTTATCTGAATTGATTTCAACATGGCCAGTTGCTTCAACTTCTGGAACAAACTGGAATACGATTCTCCTATAGAGGTGAGAGCCTTTTCTTGTTTCAGCAACCTCTCATTTATAAATGCCTGATTTGGCGTAAAACCTGACCCGTGGGGTTTTTGGTGTGCTCGTGGGGGTGGATAGGCATTTTGTAGAGCTGGGTACTTGGAAAGTGAAGTATGTCTTTGGGAGTCCCGTGGGGAGAAGTAGGGGCCAGGAGAATTACAAGGATATCCACGGATTCTATATAGAGGCTGAGGGCCTTTAGCAAGGACGACCACTGGACCTTGTCATTGGGGAGGTTCAACCTGCGGGCCCTGTTTGGGGACCTTGTGAGCTTCGGGTGGGTGTTCATTGTCGGGAACAGTGGATGTGACTGGAGGGCACTTCTGGGAAAAGATAGATGGATGACGAGTGATGGAGCTACTGGGGTGGCTGGGAAAGCTGTGATAGGCAGGTATATATGGAGAGTGTGGGGATCATCTGCCATTGTGCTCGGTGTTTGGGTAAGGACAGAGTCCAGGAAGCTAGGTGGTGGTGGGGGCGGTGTTTTCCTAGCCGTCCATGCCCGATACATGTCTGCCACATGTTGTCTCAACATTTTCACTTCTTCTACCAATCCGTGGTTCCGTTCAACCAGTTGTTGTCGGTCATCGGTACCAACCCGCTCGGTTCTGAGGTTCTCTGTCATTGTCCTTCGACCTTGTTTTACAGGAAAGATTTACCACAACCAACCAACTTTCTGGATATGAACATAATAAAGTGAATCCATCACGTTAGCGTTAGGGCATTTGACAGATAGGTAAACATATATCAGGGATGCAATGCACCTAAGCAGTTAACTGTTCTATCTTGTATTCGCTTCAGTTACATGCGTCATTCCGGCTTCTTGTGATGGTGCCCCTTTGAAAATCCCAAAATTTCCTTTATTTCTCTATTCTCTTTTTGTTTTTTTCTATTATTCCTTTTTTTAGTGCGTGGACTCAGCCAGTCCTTATTATCAAAACTTTGCACTTTTTTTTTCATCATTTTTTCATTTTTCATTTTTTTTGTGTGGTCGAATCTTATGGAGATTGCCTACGTATCATGACCCCGCATGAATCAGACCATGCGTAGTTCAGACCAATTAAAGGTCAACAACAATGAAACTTTTTTTTTTCAATTTTCATAATAAAACACACTTTGATTACAATGATTAAAAAAACTGCCAAACTTAGACTGAACTTACAGACTCTGGTGAAAGACGAGATACAGACTTGAACATTAAACAACCCACATACTCTAATAAAAAGAAATAAAATTAAAAAAAACAGACTGACAGATTCCTTCCCTATATGCCAATTTTAACCAAATGGCTATTTTTGCAAATGTGGCCCCTTCTCAATTTCACATGAATTTTGAGGCCTGGAAGGATTATTTTACAAACATGTCCGTTCTTTTACGAAAATAGCCTTTAGACAAATGAAAGATACTCTAAGGCTATCCCGGCAAGAATGGTTTAACACATTGCCGAAGCTGGCTCGGCTTTATTTTGACCAAAATTCCAAATGGTATTCACTTGTCCACTGACTCTTTTTTTTAAATTGAAAATAAAAGACCTGGTTTTGCAAACACGACCTTTCAGCAGCTCGGGGACGAAGATTTTAAGCCTGTGTGGACTAACCAGTCAAAAAACCTTTAAAATGACCAAGGGTGGCTGTTTATGCAAAGTCAGCCTTCCGGAGTCCCTTTGGGGAACATTCGGCTATTTTTGATAAAACGGCACTACCCGACTTACTTATGATTATTTTTTTCTTGTTTTTCAAAATAAAAATCCGATATTGCAAACACGGTCTTTCAGCGCCTCGGGGACGAAGAGTTTAAGGCTGTGTGGGTCAACCGACCAAAAATCTACAAAATGACCAAGGGTGGCCGTTTATGCAAAGTCAGCCTTCCGGCATCCCTTTTGGGAACATTCGGCTATATTTGATAAGAACGGCATCACCCGGCTTATTTATGATGATTTTTTTTCTTGTTTTTCAAAATAAAAACCCGATATTTCAAACACGGCCTTTCATCGCCTCGGGGACGAAGATTTTAAGGTTGTGTGGGTCAACCGACCAAAAATCTACAAAATGACCAAAGGTGGCCGTTTATGCAATGTCAGCCTTCCGGCATCCCTTTTGGGAACATTCAGCTATATTTGATAAGAACGGCATCACCCGACTTATTTATAACAAAAAATTAAAATTTGACATTTTTTTTGTGTGGCTATTTTTGCAAAAGGGGAGGTTGGACCCGATTAGGGTTGCCTACCTATCTCACATCCGGTGAGAATCAAACCAGCGTAGTTCTACCGATTGGATACGGGCGAGAACAACTAATTTAGAGAAACATATATTTTTTTATTTTTTCTTGAAAACGGATGAAACATACAAAATCTTTTTGAATTTTCTTTTTTCTCTTTTTTATTTTTATTTTCTGATTTATGGAAACTGATGACAAAGTACAAAATCTTTTTGAATTTTCATGCTTCTTTTTTTATTTTCAAAATGTGGCATGGGGGACATAGGGAATTCCAAGACTTCTTGGATTCTGCAAATGTTCCCCATGTGGTTTTCCCAAAAATGAAGCATGGGGGACATGGAGGAATTCCAAGACTTCTTGGATTCCACAAATTTTTCCCATGTACTTTTCCCAAAAATGAAGCATGGGGGACATGGGGGAATTCCAAAACTTCTTGGACTCCACAAATGTTCCCCATGTGCTTTTTCCAAAAAAAAAAAGCATGGGGGACATGGGGGAATTCAAAACTTCTTGGATTCCACAAATGTTCCCCATGTGCTTTTCCCAAAAATGAAGCATGGGGGACATGTGGGAATTCCAAGACTTCTTGGATTCCATAATTGTTCCCCACGCCTTTGATTAAAATTATATCATGCTTATCTAAAAAAATCGTGCAGCCTTCTTATTTAATGAGATCAGCATGACCAGGCGTGCCATTTGTCCTTAACTATTATTGGTCCGCCAAATGACCCTTTTACCCTTGAATAAATGCAACATGTAGCACATAGGATGCATCAAGATGGTCTTTTCCTTTCAGGTCACCAGTCCTAGACGGACCCAACCCCTGTGTTAAGTCCCCTAAGTCAAATGCACATGATGCAAATAAACGCTCCTACTAGGGATTCGACATGAAGTCAAGTTATTCTAGGTTCAAAACCTGGGTTTATTGTTCTAGACCTGGCTTAGCCGAGCGGACAACTCGAGCCGGAGGGGGGGGGGGGCAGCGTCCCGGGGAAACAAAAGCTCCGTCGGCTTAGCAACTTATCCGAACCTCGTTCTAAAATTTGAGTAGACACTATACAGAAAAGAAGTCACACGAAGTGCATCATTCTTCATGATTTAGAAGGCTTAAATAGAGGAATGGATTTCGGCACAGTTTATATACAATTCACAAAATATCAAAGCGGTAATAGCAACACTTAGCACATTAGGCCCAAACATGTATCAAAATTAGATAATATACAAGCCAAATACAACAAATATACCAAGCTCGAATTCTTGAACCCTGAACCAGAGATTCTGGGTCTTTTTCCCCAGCAGAGTCGCCAGAGCTGTCACACCTCCTTTTTCCACTACCGCAACCCGCGAAGGGTGTAGTAGAGGGAGTTTTTCCAATTAAAGGACAATCAAAATGGGATTCATTTATTAAGAGATTCAGAGTCGCCACTTGGGAGATTTATGGTGTCCCAAGTCACCGGTTGAATCCCGAATCGAGAAAAGGTTTGACTCTATTTAACAGTCCGCAAACCAGAAATCCGGATAAGGAATTCTGTTAACCCGGGAGAAGGTGTTAGGAATTCCCGAGTTCCGTAGTTCTAGCACGGTCGCTCAACTGTCATATTTGGCTTATTTATCTGATTTATAACATGCTTTAACTTGTGTGCAAATTTTAACCTTTAACCGCTTTTAATTATTTATAAGGAATTGAACGTCGTTTGAAATATGTTTTTGGATCACGTCACATGAAATGCACCCGGATCCTCGACACATTTTATTCCACGTTTTGGGATTTGGATTTGGGTCGCAAAGTCCGAAATGAGGCCTGGGCCGCCTGTTTCATTCATTCAGGCCCAACGGCCTGCCAACATGCATGTGGACAAATGTACCCTCAATTGGATCCAACCAAATGCTTATTAAAGTTACCTCAAGCTGATTGTTTGAGAACCAGTTTAGGGCTTAACATTTTTAGATGTTTAGCTACTGATTAGTCCTTAACCACTATTAAAGATGAAGGGCAGATTAAAGTGTGACTAAACAGCTAGATCATACAATTCTGGTTTTTTAATAACTGAATAAGTAGTTCAAAAATCCATATCTTAAGCACTAATCTACTGATGAATTTTCTGCGGTATAACACAGGTTTAGCTTTAGACTTGCTTTTAAAATCAGATGAAAATTCGACTGTTGCTGCTTCTTCTTTTTAAAACATGCATAAATGCTAAACTAGGCAGTTACTACCTATATTGAAACTACAACCAATCGATCTTAAATTAAAACCATCCAAATCAGTTCAAGTACAGTCCGATTCACGCTAGATGAATAAATTTGAAGTAAGACTAAACAGATACAAATGATCTATCACTCATTCTACTGCTACAGCTTGACCACAGATCTTATGAGGTGACTAAAGGCACGTTTCATTTCATTTACTTCAACTTCAAAGCTTACATCAACCCAAGGTTCGAATAAATACCTGGAATCTGAATTGAAATAGAGAATGGAGAGGTCAGCAGCAGCAATAACTTCAGCATTCAACAACAGTTCACAACGACAATTTCAAATCAAGTTCAAAGCCCAGAAAGGATTGAAAACCAAGCAAGATCAATAGAATAGTAACACCAACAACAGATCAATAGTAACAATGGAGTGGTTAAAATAGCCAACACAGCAACCAGAATATCAAAATGAAACCCCGGCAATCCACAGAATCACAACTACTAGTAATTGACCCCAAAATGATTTTATTGAAACCAAATGTCAATCAAAATACCCTCAGAACCCCCCCAGAATCCGGCAACCAGAAGCTAAGATGTTCACAAACTGCTCTCTCCTAGACTGATCTTTTTCAGGACTGAACTGACCAAGAAACCAAAAGAAGAACCCTATCTAATAGCTCTCAGAATTTGCTATCTCCTACTCTTAGCTTTTGGTGCTAAAAAGACCTCTGTATTTTACCAGTTCTCTCTTTTATTCAGAATCCCTTCTCTATCTATGTGTGTTCCCCCAAGAAGTAAGCAAACTTTCTCTATTTATAGCACTGATTTTCGACCAAAAGGAGCGCCCTAAACTGACTACCTTCCCCTCTACTTATACAACTAGATCCTTATTATCTCCAGCCCCTAGGAGCATTTAAATAATCAAGAAGACATTATGCCCATGATATTCTCTAACACCCCACTACTCTATGTCTTCTCTTTTTTAATTCACTTAAGTATGGGCATATTATAGTATTCAATTTCCCTTAACCTTTACCCATTACTCGTGTTCCCCACTTTTATTAAACAATACAATAAATTGAGTGGACAAAGCACTCAACTTAAACAATTCTACAAGTTTTAAATTCCCAAACTACCCCTGAAACAACTGAAATTAATGTCTTACCCCAGTTATGACCATTTCGATTAACCATTAACTACACTAACTCCTAATTCGATCATCTAAATGAACTGGACAGTAAAACAGTGAACCTCCTAATTAACTGAAAACTCTGGAACCACTACCCTTAATCAACTATAACCAAATCCTAACCCAATTCACATGAAAACTTAAACTAGAACTCATATTGGATCACACAGCGTCAGAACAAAGGGAATAATCTAATAATATTGGGAACCAATCATGATTATCTTAGACGAAATGAAACGAGAGTAGGATGAACCACAAAAGCAAATTGAAATAGCATCATGTACAACAGAGCAGGGAATCACACAAAATGAATCACATTGAAATAACACTACCAGAAAATCGTATAGAAATAGTCATAGTTTGTGCAAGAACATTACGGGTATTGACTTATTCAAGGACAAACATCTTAGCTTCTGGGCCATTTGGAGCCGGATACTCGTGGCAAGGGCATCGTTCCCTAGTTGATTTCGCACCGGTTCGAGGTTAGTGGCTTGCCTAACCTTGTGTGGGGGACTTCGTCCCTTAGGATGTGATAATAGGTAATTGAATGCCTTGTATGTGAGGTGACGAGCGCGTACTTG
Organism: Nicotiana glauca; assembly: GCA_026770625.1. Lineage (NCBI taxonomy): Eukaryota > Viridiplantae > Streptophyta > Magnoliopsida > Solanales > Solanaceae > Nicotiana > Nicotiana glauca. Next base: position 116,233 of record MU772368.1, read on the forward strand.
AGCTAATTATTGCAACCCATTTCTACTTGAAGTATTTAAATTGAGATTTCCTATTTACTAGTTCATTTTATACTGTGAGTTTAAGCTTGTGCTGAACTATTTGCTTAAATGCTTAGCTGACATTAATTGTTTAAGTGATTTGCTGACTTATCTGCTTAATTGTTTAACTGTAGTGACCGTACTCTGTGACGCATGTTAGGCTAGGAATTTCAGCTACTTGTGCTGGTTTTAGTAATTATTCTGGGATTATGAGTGTTGTCGTTGTGTGTTTAAATTGGGACTACGGGACGGCTTCCCGGGAGATCCCCCTGCATTTGACATATTCTGGATTTAGGGTGCGGGATACCAAGAGATCCCTGGCACATGCATTTCTATATATTGAGGATACCAAGAGATCCTCGGGATACCAAGAGGTCCCCAGCATACTTATTGAGGATACCAAAAGATCCTCGGGATACCAAGAGATCCCCGGCATACTTATTGAGGATACCAAGATATCCCTGGCACATGCATTTCTATATATTGAGGATACCAAGAGATCCTCAGGATACCAAGAGATCCCCAGCATATTATTGAGGATACCAAGAGATCCTCGGGATACCAAGAGATCCCCGACATACTTATTGAGATTACCAAGAGATCCTCGGGATACCAAGAGATCCTCGACATACTTATTGAGGATACCAAAAGATCCTCGGGATACCAAGAGATCCCCGACATACTTATTGAGGATACCAAGAGATCCCCGACATACTTATTGAGGATACCAAGAGATCCTCGGGATACCAAGAGATCCCCGACATACTTATTGAGGAAAGCAAGAGATCTTCGGGATACCAAGAGATGCCCAGTGTTTATGATGAGGATACCAAGAGATCCTCGGGATACCAAGAGATCCCCGACTACTATTCCTCGTTGAGAGCAGTATTCCTTGTATTGTTACCCTTGCTTCTATTACTGTTCTTCCTTATTTGTCTGGTTTAGATTCTTGCGGTAGACTTTATTTAAACTATTTCCGTTATATTATTATTTATTATATTTGTCTCGGTAGGGCCCTGACCTTGCTCGTCACTACCCAACTGAGGTTAGGCTTGGCACTTATTGAGTACCGCTGTGGTGTACTCACGCCTCTTCTGCACATGTTTTTCATGTGCAGATCCAGGTGCTTCTGAGCAGGCGTACCGCCAGTAGCTGTTAGGGAGCGTATTGGGGACTTGAGGTATACATCTACTACTTCCGCAGATCCGGAAAGTCTCCTTCTCATTTTATCCATAGTTATTAGATGTTATTTCGATCCCTCTTTGTATTAGACTATTCTGGTGATTAGAGCAGTGTAAGATTTCTTATAGCCTGTGTTGCCCGTAGGTTTCCGGGTCTTGGAGGTTATTTCAGTATTTTGTATTAAAGTGTATGTGCCAGGCGGCAACTGTATATATTACCCATGTTATTTAGCTTTTGAATATAAATTTCGCGAATGTTGTTACTTCCGCAATGTGTTAGGCTTACCTGGTCGTGAAGACTAGGTGCCGTCATGACGTGTTCACAATTGGTGAACTAGGGTCGTGACAGTTAAACACCCATTAACATAACACCCATTTAGGATCCACAACCTTAGTATTTAGATTTAGCTACTCATACTAAAATACAAAAGTAAGAGAATAATAAATGCCATAAAGCTTACAAAGTGAAGATTCTTGACCCACAAGATGCCAAAAGTGAAGAATATTTAAGTCTGGAATGTAGCTCAAAAAATAGACAAGATGAGCCCATAAAAACATCATAAAGATATTTACAGTGGACTAAAAATCAAGACAGAAAATGGACAAAACTACCCTTTCCGTTCATAAATGCGACAGTATTCTTATCGCAAACCGTACATGCAGTCGGCATTTTGTACGTCCCCATCGCAGACTGGAACCCTAGTTTTCAGATCTTCATCGCATCCCAGATCTGCGGTTCGCATTGTAGAAATGCGATCGTATTTTACATCTCACATTCTTCCTTTAGCAACCTTCATGGTTGGTTTGCGGTCCACTCTACGGCTCGCATCCAGGTTCTGCGGTCGCATAATGGACCGCATTCTTGACTTGAGATTTTCCCAGAACTCTGCTTTTGTGTGCGATATAAGTATTGATTATGCGGCTCGCATATGTGGTCTGCGATCGTATAACGCATCGCAGAACCGTATGTTTGGTACATTTTTCTCTTTTTTGGCTTTTTGCTTTCATTTCCATACTTTTGGGTCCTTAGTCCTTATGTACCGTAGAAACACCAAAATTACATAAGTAAAGGAGATAATTGCATTAAAACAAGCTAAAATCTAAGCAATTAGTATTGAAATATGCCGAAATTCACCGGCACATCATAGAGAAAGTCCATGTTGGGACCTGCGGTCCACATATTAATGGTTTTGTCTTAGCCAAGAAGATACTCCGAGCTGGTTATTTCTAGATGACTATGGAAATGACTGCATCCAGTACGTCCGGAAATCTCACTGTTGTCAGATATATATATGGACATGATAAAGGTACCTCCATACGAGCTTAATGCAACAAGTTCATTATGGTCGTTCACCGCTTAGGGAATAGATGTTATTGGACCAATTAAGCCCGCCGCTTAGGGGATAGATGTTCTTCGGTCAAATAATCAAATAGCTCAACCCATCCTTTAGCATCCTCAGGCTGAGCGAACATGTCGGGAATGTAATTCATTCACTTTGGATGGTGAAAAGAGATGTGATAATACTAGTCCTTACGCTAAATTTCTTGTCAATATTTACCCTTTTGGGGATGCTCTATGAGCCAAAGTTGAAGTAGCAGATTGCAGCGTTCGAAGTGTTTCGCTCCTTGTCGACACTTCTCTAAGGCTCGGTATATGTCTACAATAATCATGGGTACAATGCTGAATGCCTGCCCACCAATCCCCACCATTAGGGTTTTGGTTGCAATAGCCAGCCTAGTATGAATCCTACCCTTCTTTATCGGAAATACAATCAGACCCAGGAAGCAAAATATGAAGACGAAAACCATGCGATGTATGTTTCCCAAGGTTGTGATGGCAAACGCGTCAGAGTAGGTACGGTAAGACTAGCTATAACTATACCTTTCATAGAAATAGTCAAAAGGGATGCATGAATCTTTCAAGCATGTTAATTCCGGATTCTACTTCAAACCCATCATTTTAAGGGAGCCCCTACCTTTGCGATTGTCACTCATTAGCAAGCTCAGAGTTTCCCATACTTGACCGGCCAATCCTCCTATCTCCTCCAACAAAGATGTTTTTTCAATGCCCAAAAGAGGAATACGGCCCTTTCACAGTCCCCAAGAAATATGGCAGCTTCTATAATCATGTTATTAGGTTGGATCTCCATGAGGGATGATAGATTTACCAGATATTTTCTAACGAGATTTTGGTCACTAGAGTGTAAATCTTTCCACCAACTTAACAATGTTCGGTGGATGTTGGTGACCATGCTGAATCTGGGGACTTCGTGCCTCGTATTTCTACAAGGAAAATAAGGTTAGACCCTCCCCACCGGACTCAGATATTTAATATCAAAGATTAGCATGAAGCATCTAGTTCTCCAAATAAATGCACATAATGTGACGACGTCCGTTTTGGGTTTATGGAAACCGAGTGGACTTTTGGACAAGGCTATCTTAAGGGTTCATTATGTGGACAACATAACTGATCCGGCTAGGTTTGACCACGATGCATGCACAATTTGAATAGAGTAAGGTTTCTATAGGGATTTACACTGGTACCCTTGAGCGGACAACTCAAGGGAGAATGCTCAAAACTGTCGAATACATAGTTGATCGACTAGTTTTACCGCAAATATGCCTTTCCGAATTTAGGGAGTAATGACATGGGAAGAGCACAACCACTCCTTATAAGCGTTGATATAGTATTTTTTTTGGAATGAGTGGTGTATGATGTTAAGCATAATTATGCAATGATTAAAAGCATGTTGACATGTATTTGCATATTAAGGAAGCGATAAATACAATAGTTTCATAATTTAAAGCAATAAAGGAAAGAAAACAAAGAAGATATGTCAGTTTTGTTTCTAAAGAATAAATCAAATGCTTAAAGGAATTAAACATACAATTTCACATAAGGAGAGGTAAAATTTCACAAGAATAATCTGAAATGATAAAAGCCAAAAATCCCTAGTGGATTCACCATGCTGTCGCGTCCCCTTTTTCTCGCAAAATCGGGTTTATGACATTTTGTTGGGACTACTCTCTCCTTTTGGTAATGGGATTTTGAAAGTTCGAAGAGCCTCCACCTAACAATTTTAACGTGAGTTAGGGCACCTATGGGGTTCAACTACAACAATGTTTGAAAACCAGAGATAGGGTAAGGGCTTGAAATTATCCCGAGGGGAAGGTATTAGGCACCCCTCGGGATCCGCTAGTGTGGTTCCCGGCCAGATAGTTTTGGTGAATTTGTGTAGTTAGCAAGTAAATAATGAAGGCTCAAATAATAGTGGACTTTAAATTTAAATAAACAAGCGTTTGAAAACAATTAATGAAAGCAAAGTTTTGAAAAGAGTTATAATCTAAGCATGGTGATAAATGTAAGGAGGTCCTAGGTTTGTTTGTAATATGGATCACATATATGTAATACCCAGTAATAACTCGTCAAAAGAGGGGCTACATGTGGTATTAGCGCACCGGTCATCATATCCATATCTACCCTTCCCACCCCGTAAAGGTATTAAAGTGAGGATTGGTCTCGACCTCTATTGCATGCTGTTACCCCTCCTATTCTTATCAGCCCTGGAGGAATTTAGGACTATTATTCCTATAAGAGGGAGGTTCTGACTCTTAGGTTTAAAGGTAAAATTATAATGTGACATACAAAACAAGTAGAACTGCATTTAGAGGGGAAACATATAAACAATTAAAAGGATCATGTATACCTCCACAAATAATGCATATAAACAACATGACTTAAAAACAGTTAAGGTCTGAATTTTTTTTTAAAATCCTACAATCTGGGAATTTGAGTCATAACCAGATTCATTATATGACTCATATTAGATGTCCGAATTAGGCCTGCCTGTTGGTTGTAGAAATTGATAATTAACAAAGGAGGTTCAAGTGTTTATTATTACCTAACGCTTGCCTCGACGTGATAAGGATATCCTATGAGTATGATATCTATATTGATAAAGAAACATAGTGGAGCATTGATTAATTTTAAATAGACGACCTGAAATCCTATTGGCGTGCTTTCTAACGGTATTAAGTCAAGGAAGTGTTTGAGATGCTTATTAAAGAATTGGCAGATTAATTATCTAATCCAATTCAGAATAATAACGTGAACTAGACGGCTTCTCCGACTAAACTGTTTTTAAGTTCTACAGGCATGATTTCGATTATAGCTAATTAGATCGTATAGGCATGGTATCTAAGTATTAAAAACTAACTTTTGACTTATAGGCATGATCTCTAAGGGAAACGAGTCTGGATACATGCTGTAACGAAAATTGAGCTTCAATTACTTTATATCCTATAGGCATGATATCTAATTGTAAAGCAGATTTTTAATCATATAGATATGTTATCTATTATTCAAGCCATTTATATCGTATAGACATGATTTCTAATTGTGAAAGTGAAGCATGAAGAATTTATTTTAAACAAGAACTTACCCTATAGGCACGTTATCTAACATACCGTATTTGAAGCAAATAGACCTGATAGGCATGTTGTCTACCCAACTACACCCATTTTCACTGATCTCTCCGATATTGTTTACAAATTATTACAGCCCAAACAATTAAATGACAAAAGAAGTGCAGAAATAGGAAATTACAACCAAAGGAAGAATGATCTTGACTTCCTATCTGAGTTATGTAATTAATCACTTCAATGTCAATATTTCTAAGCCTTTCTCATACATGTGTGTGTCAAAGTTCCCTAAGGATCACAGGGGATCCCGGGAAGTGCTTACACCCAGGTTTACGTAGCCAAATATACTGAGTGCAGTGTGGAAGGGCTAGCCCTTATGTGTCAAAGATCAGAGGGAACTCAAGGGTCCTAAGGCAAGGCTCACACAAGAGGAGCAGGACCTAGATTCTAAGAGTATAGTGGAAGTGCAGAACAAGCTTGAAAGAGATTTATTAAACCTGGATTAGAAATAGTAAGTGGAAAAGGGTGATTTGAAAATAGTTGTATTAGTGAAACTCAAACTACACAGAATCAATAGTCATTCAAAGGGGCAAGGGATTGTGAGGCTATATTGCATAAACCTAGCAAGGGTCTGGTTTTGTCATGCACAATAATAGCTGATGTTGGAATAAACACAAACCATCCAAAGGAACACAAACACATATAGGGAATATGTGGGTTTGGGATTCATAAGGTACCAAGTACATGACAAGTGACTGACATAATACAAATATAGGGAAGCATTAACTTAAAAAAGGGAAGGGAGCATATACAACATGCTAGTAAGGTAATTTGACTGCAGAAACATAAGCAAAATTAGACAAGAATGTGAATTTGAAGCAACTAAAGAAAGCATGTTGTTTTCGAGGCTTGAAAATTAACTAGGACATACCAGTAGAGAAGCAAAGTGTAGAAAGGTAAAGCAAGCAAGATTCCACAATCTAGCCTTGGCTTTTAGCCGGCTAGAAAAAGTAGTAGCACAAGTAGCAGTAAAGAAAGAGGGAGAGTTTTTTGAGTGTGAGTGTGTGTTCTGAACTTAAATTTCTCGAGTGTTTAAAAGAATATAGGATAGGGTATTTATAGTTTTGAAAATGAGTTAAGAATAAGGTAATAAGTAAAGTCTTAACACAAACATTGAAATAATCACAATCAGAATCAATTAACAGAAGTGATTCCCTTTAATTAAGGAATCACTGCTCAACGGATATTAGCAGGTTTAATTAAGGAAAGAAAATAGTTTGGGGATAGATTGATTGTTGCCATATAAAGGACAGTAACAGTATGAAGTAAATGACTGAGTCTAAGCACAAAAATATGCTTAATTTTTGGAAAGTATTCATGGTAAAACCTCACACTTATTAAAGGAAGTGAATCAATTAATTTAAACAAATGAATAAAATTAGGGTTCATAAGAAAACCTTTTGCAATCAGCCGCAGCATTGAGGGGGTCAGAATCAATCAAGAAAGGATCATGATTCTGCACCTCAACATATAAATAACAAAGAATAAACAGGCATGTAGGGTCAGACATGTTGACAAAAAGATGCAACATAAAGATACAGTAGCTGTAGGGGTAAGCTAGGATTCATCGCTAAATGAAAATTATTTGAATTACGGTAATCAAGTAGGCAAGTAGTCACATAGAATAAAAAGGGAAGAAGAACATAGTAACAGGTAAGAGAGTCTAAAATGAGTAAAGGTCTCATAGAAACAAGTGAGGAAACCTTCTAAGAAATTAGGGTTTCGACAATAGTCGAGTTTAAAACATGGTAAGAACTTAGAATCAGATAAGTCAAACAAGACCAAAAGATTTAGATGCAAATAACTTAATCGAACCAAACATGCGTACAAAATAAACAAAGAGAGTTTCAGAAGCCCATGTAGAGCTAAAACGCTTAGGGCTCTTAGCATGATGAACCAGGTAGCAGCAAACATGGACAATCACACAAAAAATCATGAAAACACACTGAAAATCGCAGAAACATTTAGGAAACCTTAATCATTAAAAGTAGAGAGTCATTTTGAAAGAAAATCAAAGAACCTTTGAGAATCACTTAAGAAGTTCGTAATAAGCATAGATCTAAGATAGATCTGAAAGAAAAATCGAACAGCTTTTAGAGCTAAGGGTTCAAAGACCCCATAGAAAGTGAGAAAGGCTTTAAAAAATACCGATCTAGCTGTAAAAGTTAACAAATAGACTTGAACAACCATGGATGGTCGAAAAAAGAACCAGAGATTGAAGTCGAGCAAAGACTGGACCGAATCTCTTCAAGATTTGCCCATGAAATCACACAAACGGGTCACCAGAAAATGTAGGAGGCTGGTATACATCTCAATCGACCATGGGAGGCCATGGATTACGCAAGGATTGAGGTTGATTAGGGTAAAATATGGTGGAAGTGGCTAAGGTTTATGCGAGGCTACATAGAGAATTGAGAGAAGAGGGATTCAAGGGCGGCATTTGGTGAAAAGTGAAAGGTGACCGTTCACTTTTTGGGTAAGGGGTCGTTCAGGTTTATTTTAGGAAGATTGAACAGTGGCCATTGATCTGAATAATCAACGACCTGGATTAAACGGGTAGGTGGGGAAATCGGGTCTGGGTCGATTTAATCGAGCGGATAAACCTTTAAAATTATGGAAAAATAATTAAACATTTGGACATGATTATGTATGTATATATATGCTGTTTTGAGAGTATTTTGCATATTGAAAATATATAGGGAAAAATTAGTTGTTAACCGTTTCTGCCGTGCTGTTGTTACTACGGATATGCATGCGGTGATATAAGGTCTGGGTGCTGAAACACATGTGGTAAGATAAGGTAGGCTTGATATGCGTATCTAGTAGGGCAACTACTAGAAGCTATAGGGCGTGATAAGGTTAGCGAAAATGTGGGGTGCTATTTGGGGAAAAATAATTTTTAAAACTAAATGAAAAGGCTCCCGGGGTAATATAAGAAAAATTGTGATTTACTTTTATGATTTGGGACTACGAGTCGGTACCTCGGTAGGGCCCCTGTTGATCTTTTTTATTTGCTATATTTGTTTGGTTGTTGTTTCCTTAACATGTAAAATCCTTGTTTTCCTTTCGTTTTGTATTTACTATTATGATTCCGTGTTATTAACTTTCCATAAATTTTTTATGGTTTCACTTCCTTTGTCATAATCATTATATTATTATATCTTCTATCTTGTTTTTTATTATATCTAGTAGAGCCTTGACCTAACCTCATCACTACTCTACTAAGGTTAGGTATAGCACTTACTGACTACCATTGTGGTGTTCTCATACTATACTTCTGCACATATTTTTGTGCAGATACAGGTACATCTTATAAGTCCCAACACTAGCACGTTAAGCTTTATTTTGAAAACTTCAAGGTACGCCTGCCCGTGTCCGCAAGCCTTGGAGTGCTCTTCTATCTGGTTCTTCCTTATATCTTTATTCTTATATAGACAATGATGTATAGGATTGTCAGCAGTGTATCTAGAGCTTGTAACTTATATCTCACCAGGGTTTGGGGAGTTGTACGCATTGCGTTTAAAGTTTCTATTTATAAAATTGTTTGAGTTTTGAAATTCCAAGTTTTATTTAATGTTTCTGCATATTGTTAGGCTTACATAGTCTTAGACTAGTTGCCATCATGACATTCCACAAAGGAAAATTGGGATCGTGATAAGTTGGTACCATAGCACTAGGTTCATAGGTGTTATGAGTCACAACTAGGTTTAGTAGAGTCTTGCGGATCGGTACAGAGACGTTCATACTTATCTTCAGGAGGCTATGGAGCTGTTTGGAAAAACTTCACTTCTTTGATTCCTTATCGTGCGAAATAGTTGACTTTGGGATTCTAAATTTATTTCTTTATATACTCTAACAGATGGTGAATACACGTACAGCTGTTTCAGATTACCAGCATTTCGTGCCCCCTACTAGAGGTGCGAGATGATGGGGTCGGGGTAGAGTCCGAGGAAATCTACTTGGTGCAACCAAAGCACCTACACAAGCTGTTACAAAGGAGCCACCAGTAGTTCCAGCTGGAGAGAAGGCCCCTAAGATAGTTGTTACTGTACTAGCACTCAAGGAGACTCTCGCCCAATTTCTGAGCATGTTCGGCACTTTAGCTCAGGGACGGTTGATCCAAGTAAAGCCGGTCACCCCTGTTCAGCCCGAGGTTAGGGCAACATTTTCTGAGGGGGAGTAGCTCAGGCTCGAGAGGTACAAGAAGTACCACCCTCCGACTTTTAGTGGGTTTGTGTGAAAGGATGCCCAGGGTTTTCTTGAGGAGTGTCATTGTATCCTCCGTACTTTGGGTATTGTGGAGTCTAATGGAGTTGTTTTAACTATGTTCCAGCTTAAGGGAGCATCTTATCATTGGTAGCGAGCATATGAATTGGGTAGTCCAGCCAAGGGAGCTTCACTCAGTTCGGCTCAGTTCTCAGATATGTTCTGGAAGGAGTTTGTTCTCCGGAGTCTCAAAGATGCACGACGCGTAGAGATTGAGACGTTCTATTAGGGTTTTATGATCATATCGAAGTATATAGTCCGATCTAGTGATTTGTCTTGGTATCTACCAGCCTTGGTTGCTACTGTTAGAAAATGATTCCATTGAATTGTCGAGCTTTCAGCCACGGTATTAAATTTAGCATTGACTGAGAGTTAGAGATGGACATCGCATACCAACAGGTAATGGGGATCATTAGGAGATTAGAGGGTATATGGAACTAGAAGATAGATGAGAGGTAGGCCAAGAGGTCTCGAGGTTTTGGAACATATAGTGGTACTCATGCCCAATTGCAGCTCGTCATGGTAGGGGCTATATGAGTCACCCTGTTCACTCAGCACTTCCAGTATCCAGTGTTATCGGGCCACTCCTATGCCTCAAGCTCTCTATTATGCATCGCCATTGTCTATCACACCTCTTGCACAGGATGCTTTCAGCGGCCAGTCCAGCTAATCAGGCCCGAGCCAGCCACAACAGCCATATGCTCCAAGAGCCTCTTTTGAGTATGGTGACACTCGTCATGTGGTGAGGGATTGCCCCAGACTCAAGAGAGGTGGACCTCCACAGACTACTGAGGCTCGGCATGCTCCATCGATCCTCAGTTCATGGTTATTTCACAAGTGGACACTCCACAGTCATAGCCAGCTCGAGGTATCCTGTGATTTGGCTATGTCCCATGATTCTTTGATTTATCCTGTCTATCTGTCCGCACATGTGGGAGATTCTATTATTGTTGACCATGTCTATCGGTCGTGTTTAGTTGTTTTTGGTGGTTTTGAGACCAGAGCTGATCTATTATTGCTAAGTATAGTAGATTTTGATATTGTTTTAGGCATGGACTAGTTTTCTCCCTATCATGCAATTCTCGATTGTCACACCAAGATTTTGACGCTAGCTATGCTAGGATTACCATGTTTAAAATAGTGGCGAGGTGCGTTAGATTATGTTTCTAGCAGGGTTAACTCATTTCCTTAAGGTTCAGTGTATGGTTAGGAAGGGGTGTAATGCTTATCTTGCCTTCGTAAGGGATGTCGGTGTTGATACTCCTATCGTGGAGTGAGTTTTGGTAGTGGGCAATATCCAGATGTATTTCAAGAGGATCTTCCGAGCTTGCCGCCCAATAGGGATGTTGATTTTGGCATTGATTTATTACCAAGAACTAAGCCCATTTCTATTCCACCCTATCGTATGGCCATAAAGGAGTTGGAAATATTAAAGGAGAAGTTACAAGAACTACTTCATAAGGGCTTCATCGGCCCAATGTGTCACGTTGGGGTGCTCTAGTCTTGTTTGTAAATAGGAAGGATGGTTATTGTCACGTCCCAAATTCCATTATAGGCAGTGATGGCACCCAACACCATTGTTAGGCAAGCCAACACTGATCAATCTAGTGGTTTCCCATTCAAATTATTTGGCTAGGTGAATAACTTTCCTATTTTAATCCCCTATTAATTTCCTTCCACATGTTTATTTCTGCTATTGTGATTTTTTGGGAATATTCATTTTGGGTTTCGGAGTATTTTGGGATACTTAGTTCCCAAATGAGAGTTTAAGCTTTAGAATTTGGACCGTAGTAAGAGCAGTGTGAAGAAGGTCCCGAAATAGAATTCCATCAACTCCGTCAGCTCGATTGGGTGATTTTAGGCTTGGAAGCGTGTTCGGATTGTGTTTTGGAGATCCGTAGCTTATTTAAGCTTGAAATGCCGAAAGTTGAATTTTTTAAGCTTCCGAATTGATAGTGAAATTTTGATATCTTGGCCAGAATCCAATTTCAAAAGTTGGAATAGTTTCGAGTATTGAATGTGACTTGTGTGCAAAATTTTGGGTCAGTTAGACATGGTTTGGTCGGGTTCAGCATCGGTTGTAGAATTCTTGAGGTTTGAAAGTCATTAGGCTTGGATTGGAGGGTGATTCGTGGTTTTAGCGTTGTTTAAGGTGATTTGAGGATTGGATTAAGTTCGTATGAGGTTTTAGGATTGTTTGGCATGTTTGGTTGAGGCTTTGGGGGCCTCAGGTGAGTTTCGGATGCTTAATGGAAGGTGAATTGGACTTAGGAAATTTGTGTTCTTGCTAAACCCGTTGGTTTCACATCTGTGGAGTTTGGACCGTTGGTGTGGCACCGCAGAAGTGGTTAGGCAACTACAGGTTTAGTCTAAGACATAAGTGAAGTACTCACACATGCGGCCCAAGCACCGCAGAAGTTGAACCGCAACTCCGTGGAATGGGCCACAATTGCGGAATCTGGCCATTTAATGAAATTTTGCAGGTGCGGAGTAGGTGCCGCAGGTGCGGTTAACCCCTCGTACAAGCGCAAATGGCTATGCAGAAAAGAGATTTTGGAGAGTGATTTCTGGAGAGATTTTTGAGGGAGAAAGATTGGGTAATGAATTCTAACTTTAATTTGGTTGTATATATTAATTTATTGTTAGTTTTTTCATTTAATTTTGGAATTGTGGTGTAAAATTGGGAAAAGTTCTTAGGCCAACTTTTGAGATTTTGATCGCAATTTTGGTATCAGATTTGAGTGATTTTGGTATGGTTTGACTCGTGATTAAATGGATGTTCTTAATTTGTGACTTTTACCCGATTCCAAGACTTAGGCCCGGGGAGGATTTTTGGGTGTTATTGTATTTTTTTGCCTTAGCTTTGATTCCTTTGCTAAACTCGTTGTTTAGTATTAGATTTGGGCCACTCGAAGTTGGATACTCGTGGCAAGTGCGTGATTTCGGATTTATTGAGCTTGGTTCGAGGTAAGTGGCTTGCCTAACCTTGGGTGGGGAACTCCCCTTAGGATTTTGGTACTGTTGCTATATGAATGTCGTGTACGTCAGGTGACGAGAGTGTACACATTATAATTGTTGAAAAACCCCATCTTTCATTAAGTAAATATTTGTGTTCTCTTTTAATTGAGTAATACTTGTACTTGAAATTCATGTTTAGCTTAGGAAAGCATGTCTAAGTGACCTAAATGCCTTATCTGCCTTAATTGCTTACTTGGATTATGTGTAGCATTTTAGAGTAGAAATTCCTATTTATTCTTGAATAGAACTGCAGATTGCTTTCTTGAGACTGTTGCGTGTTTACTTTGGGACTACGGGATAGTATCCCGGGAGATCCCGCTTGTTTGTTTACTTTGGGACTACGAATTTATATCCTGGGAGACCCCCCTACATGTTTATAATTTGGACTACAGGATGATATCCCGGCGGATACCCCTGTACTGGATATTTATGTTTGGGACTAAGGATCGGTATCCAGGAGATCCACCAACACATTTACGATTTGGAATATAGGACGATATCCCAGGAGATCCTCTGCACATTTATGTTTGGGACTACGGGACGTTATCTTGGAAGATCCCCGGTTGTTATCTCGGTGTATTAAGTTATTTCTTCCTTTGATTTCATCCTTATTGACTGTTAGCATCTTTAATTATACCGTCTCACTTTATGTTAATTTAGCTTGTTATATATATAACCAGTAGGGCACTGACTTTCCTCATCACTACTCAATATAGGTTAGTCTTGGAACTTACTGAGTATCGTCTGATGTACTCATTCGCTTTCATGCATATGTTTTTCGTGTGCAGAATCAAGTTCTTCTGCTCAGCCACACTACCCGTGAGGTAGAGTGATTCAGAGACTTGGAGTTATATCTACCACGTCCGCACAACTAGAAGTACCTCTGTATTCTCTCTTTTAGCTATAAACTTCATGAATTTACTCTTCTTTAGACTTCTGGAGTTACAACACTATGTATTTCTTTTGTTTGTGGTTTATGAGATTTCAGGTTTTGGGAGCGCTTTGTGTTCAGTTTGAGAAAGTGAAATTGTATATGCCGAGAGAAGTTTTAAATTTTTTTATTGTATTACTCATAATTTTCTAGTTTCATATTTTATTTACTTTTTTGCAAATTTTTAGGCTTACCTAGTCGTAGGGACTAGGTGTCATCACGACAGTTTACGGAGGGAGAACTTGGGTCGTGTCATTTCCTCATTGTTAAATTTTTGAAGAATTTGATAGATGTAAAGCAATAAAATGAAATCAACTGAGTGCAAATCAACAACAATAACAACCCAGTAAACCCTACAAGTACGGTCTGTGCAGGGTAGTGTGTATGGAGACCTTACCCTAATCTTGAAGGGGTAATCATAAAAATAAATCCAAAGTCATGTCTACTATTGTGTCCCAAGACCTAGTGTCAAAAGTATATAAGAATTCTTGTAGAATGTACAAAAGAATACTAGTCCACTGTCTGAAAGGAAATAGATAGAAATATATAACAAAAGAAAGACTCCAGCTGCTACAGATCCCAGAGATTATACCGGTACCACCTGTAGCCCCAGTTCAGCTGAGGATAGGGCAGCAACTTCGTAGGATGAGCAACGGAGACGTAAGAGGTTCAAGAAGTACAAGCCTATTACATTAAGTGGTCTAGCATCAGAGGATGCTCATCGATTTTTGGAGGAGTGCTACTGTATGCTCCGCACTTTGGGTATATTTAGATCAAGTGGGATTTCTTTCACTGCGTTCCAGCTTCGAGGAGAAGCCTATCAGTGGTGGCGTACTTTTGAGTTAGACAGTCTAGCTGAGGTAGCTTCCCTTACATTGACCCAATTTCAGATATGTTCTTGAGGGAGTATGTTCCTCAGAGCCTTAGGGAAGCATGGCGTGTGGAGTTTGAGCATCTACGTCATGGTACTATGACACTTTCGGAGTAGGCTTTCCCTTTCACTAACTTGGATAGGCATGCACCGGCCTTGGTTTCTACAGTTTGTAAGAGAGTTTGTTGGTTTATTAAGGGCTCATTACTAGCATCAGGTCTAGCATGGCTTGAGATTTGGAGATGGATATTGCTTATCAATAGGTGGTGAGCATGTCTAGGTGGGTAGAGGGAATGCATTCTAGGGATAGAGACGAGAGAGAGGCTATGAGGTCGTGTGAGTCAGACCATTATTCTGGTGCTCGTGCCCCAGTTACAATTTGTCATGGTAGGAGTTATATGAGTCTCTCAGTTCATTCAGCTCTTCCAGCAACTAGTGGTATTCCAGCTCCACCTAGACCTCACCTTTAGTATCTAATGCGCCTCATGCATGGGGTGCTTTTAGTGGCTATTCTTGCAGACCTTGCCCGATCCAGTCACAACGGCCACGTCCTCCCAGAGCTTCTTTTGAGTGTGGCGAGACACACCATATGGTGACGGATTTCCTTAGACTTATGAAGGGTGCAGCTCTAAAGACTTCTCAATCACAGCGTGCTCTGCAGAGTTCCCAGGCTACGATCACAGCACCAGTTTCTACCTCACCTTCTTAGCCAACTAGATGTGGAGGTCAGGGAGGTAAAGGACGCCCTAGAGGGGGAGGCCAGGCCAGATATTATGCCCGTCCTACCCGTGCAGACACTGTTGCCTCTAATTTTATCATCACAGTTATTGTCCTAGTTTGTCATAAAATGCATCAGTTCTATTGATCTAGTCCCCACTTATTCTAATGTGTCCTCGTATTTTACCCCACATTTGGGCGTATCTCGGGATTCTTTAAGTTCCCTTTTTTAAGTTTCTACTCCTGTGGGAGATTTTTTTGTTGTAGACCGTATTTATCGGTCGTGTTTGATTGTCCTTAGTGGTTTTGAGTCTAGAGCAGATTTTATATTGCTAAGCATTGTAGATTTTGATGTTATCTTGGGCATGGACTAGTTCTCGCCCAATTATGCTACTCTTAATTGTCACGCAAAAATCGTGATGCTGGCTATGCTAGGTGTACCACGATTGGAGTGGAGGGCTACTTTTGACCACACGACCAGCAAAGTTATTTCATTTATTAAAGACCAACGAATGGTTGAGAAGGGGTGTGATGCGTATCTAACTTATGTGAGAGATTTCAGTATATATACCCCTATAGTTGATTCAGTCCTAATATTACGAGTTTTCTCTACTGTGTTTCCAACTGATCTTCTAGGCATGCCACCCAATAGAGATATTGATTTCGACATTGATTCGTTGTCAGACACTCAGCCAATTTCTATTCCTCCTTATCTTATGGCTCCTCTTGAGTTGAAAGAATTAAAGGGTCAGTTATGGGAATTGCTTGATAAGGGCTTTATTCGGCCTAGTATGTCACCTTGGGGTGCTCCTATCTTGTTTGTGAAGAAAAATGATAGTTATATGTTGAACAAAGTTACAGTGAAGAACCAATATCCTTTTCCTTGTATTGATGACATGTTTGATCACTTATAGGGTGCTCGAGTGTTTTCTAAGATTAACTTGCATTTAGGTTATCATTCGTTGAAGAATCTGGAGCCTGATATCTCGAAGACTGCTTTCAGGTCTCGGTATGATCATTACGAGTTCCTTGTTATGTTATTTGGGCTGACCAATGCTCCAATAATATTTATGCATCTGATGCACAGCGTGTTCTGTCCATATCTTGACTCGTTCGTCATTGTCTTTATTGATGACAATGTAGTGCAATCCCTTAGTTGGAAGGATCAACACTTAAGGATAGTGCTTCAGACTTTGAGAGAAAAGAAGTTATATGTGAAGTTCTCGAAATCTGAGTTCTCGTGGGATTTCGTGGCATTCTTGGGTCACTTAGTGTCGAGTGAGGGGGTCAAGGTGGATCCAAAGAAAGTTGAAGAAGCGCAGAGTTGGCCCAGACCATCCCCAGGTACAGAGATCCATAGATTGCAGCACCTATGACCAGGCTGACCCAGAAGGGTGCTCCGTTCAGGTAGACAAAGAAGTATGATGAGAGCTTTCAAAAGGTCACAACAGCTTTGACAATGGCCCAGTGTTGATATTGCCTATGCGTTGATGGTCTTATACAGTCTATTGTGATGCCTCGAGGATTGGCCTTGGAGCGGTATTGATACAACACAGTATGGTGATTGCCTACGCGTCCAGATAGCTGAAGGTGCATGAGAAAAATTATTCTATCCATGATCTCGAGTTAGCTACAATTGTTCATGCCTTGAAGATCTGGCGTCATTATTTGTACGGTGTACCATGTGAGATCCATACTGATCACCGGCGTTTTCAACGTCTGTTCAAGAAGAAGGACCTTAATTTGCACCAGATGAGGTGGTTAGAGCTGCTGAAGGACTATGATATCACAATCGTGTATCACTCGGGCAAGGCCAATATGGTGGCCAATCCTTTGAATGGACGGGCGGAGAGTTTGGGGAGTTTTGCTTAGCTACCAGCAGCAGAGAGGCCCATGACGATGGATGTTTAGGCCTTATCTAGCCAGTTTGTGAGATTTGATCTTTCATAGCCTAGTCGGGTCCTTTATTGTGCGGTTTCTCGGACTTTCTTCTTTGATCATATCTGGGAGCGTCAGTATGATGACTCTCATTTTCTTGTCCTCAAGGACAAGGTTCTACATGGTGATTCCAGAGATGTGACAATTGGTAATGATAGGGTACTAAGGACGCAGGGTTGGGTATATGTACCCAATGTTGATGGGCCTTGGTAGTTGATTCGAGAGAAGGCCCACAGTTCTCGGTATTCCATCAATCCAGGTACCGTGAAGATGTACCAGGATTTGAGGCAGAACTATTCGTGGAGGAGGATAAAGAAATATATAGTTGGGTTTTTATCTCGATGCCTCAATTGTCAACAGGTGAAGTATGAGCACCAGAGACCAGGTGGCTTGCTTCAACAGATAGAGATTCCATAGTGGAAGTGGGAGCAGATCACAATGGACTTCGTAGTTGGACTTCCACGGACCTTAAAGAAGTTCGATGCCATACGAGTGATTGTGCATCGGTTGACCAAGTCCGCACACTTTATTCCTGTATGTACTACCTTTTCTTCAGAGCGGTTGGCTGGGATTTATATCATGAAGAATGTTCGCATGCATGGTACTCTAGTTTCCATCATTTCAGATCGAGGTACTCATTTCACATCACAGTTCTAGAGAGTCATACAATATGAGTTGGGTACTCGGGTGGAGTTGAGCACAACATTACACACCCAGACTAACGGGAATTCTGAGCACACTATTCATATTCTTGAGGACATGCTTCATGCGTGTTTGATGGAGTTGGGAGGTTCTTGGGATCTATTCTTGCCACTGGCGTAGTTTGCCTACAATAACAATTATCAGTCCAGCATTCAGATGGCATCATATGAGGACTTGTATGGCAGACGGTATAGATCCCCGGTGGGTCGGTTCGAGCCGAACGAGGCTAGATTATTGGTCATAGACTTGGTTCAAGATGATTTGGAGAAGGTTAAGGTGATTCAGGATAGACTTTCCAAAACCCAGCACAGAAACAAGAGTTATGCGGACCAGAAGGTTCGCGATGTTTCATTTATGGATGAATATCGGGTCTTGCTTTGGGTTTCACCTATGAAGGGCGTTATGAGATTTAGAAAGAAGGGGAAATTGAGTCTCAAGTTTATTGGTCCTTTTAAGGTTTTGCAATGTGTTGGGGAGGTTTCTTATGACCTTTCCTTACCTCCCAGCTTGGTAGAAGTCCATCTGGTATTTTATATTTTGATGCTTCGGAGGTATCACGGTGATCCATCGCATGTGTTGGATTTTAGTTCAGTCCAGTTAGACAAGGATTTATCTTATGTTGATGAGCTAGTGGCTATATTGGACAGGGAGGTTCGAAAGCTGAGGTCTAAGAGCATTGCATCAGTAAAGGTTCAGTGGCGGTGTCAGCCGGTCCAGGAGGCAACTTGGGAGACCGAGCACGATATGTGCAGCAATTACCCTCATCTTTTCACCACTTCATGTATGTCTCTATGCTCGCTCGAGGACGAACGGATGTTTTAAGATAGGGATGATATAACGACCCGGATGGTCATTTTGAGCATTAACGCCCCGATCCCCTATTAACTACTTTCCCCTTGTTTATTTATGCTATTGTGATTTTTCAGGAAGATTCGTGTTGAGTTTCGGAGTGTTTTGGGACACTTATTCCCCAAATTAGAGTTTAAGCTTTAGAATTTGTACCATAGTCGGAGCAGTGTGAAAACGGTTCCGGAATGGGATTTCGTTGACTCTGTTAGCTCTATTGGGTGATTTCAGGCTTAGTGCCATGTTCAGATTGTGTTTTGGAGGTCCGTAGCTTATTTAGGCTTGAAATGCCGAAAGTTTAATTTTTTTAAGTTTTCAGATCAATTGTAAAATTTTGATATCTGGGTCGGAATCTGATTCCAAAAGTTAGAATAGTTCCCTAATGTTGAATGTGACTTTTCTGCAAAATTTGGGGTAAATTGGACATGGTTTGGTTAGGTTCGGCATCGGTTATAGAATTCTTGAGATTTCAAGTTCTTTACGCTTGTATTGGAGGGTGATTCGTGGTTTTAGCATTATTTGAGGTTGTTTGAATATTGGATTAAGTTCGTATGATGTTTTAGGATTGGTTGGCATGTTTGGTTGAGGTCCCGGGGGCCACGGGTGAGTTTCAGATGCTTAACGGAAGTTGAATTAGACTTAGGAAATTTTTTATCTTGCTGAACCTGTTGGTTTTGCAACCGCAGGTGAAGTCTAAGGCCTAAGGAAAGTGGTCGCAGATGTGGCCCAAGGACCGTAGAAGTGGAACCTCATCAACGTGTAAGGGGCCTCATGTGTGGAATTAGGCTGTTTAATGAATTTTCGCAGGTGCGGAGTAGGAGCCGGAGGAGCGGAATTGCAGGTGCAGTTAACCCCTCGCAGAAGCGGAAAATGCTGGGCTAAAAAGAGAGAAATCGAGGGTTTGTGTTTGTAATTCTAAAAATTTAATTGGATCTCGGTGGAGCGCGATTTCTGGAGAGATTTTTCAAGGAGAAAGATTGGGTAATGAATTCTAACTGTAATTTCGTTCTAATACATTAATCTATTGTTACTTTTATTAATGAATTTCGGAATCGGGGTAAAAAGTTGGGAAAAGATCTTAGGCCGAATTTTGGTATTTTGATCGAGATTTTGGTATCGGATGTGAGTGATTGTTGTATGGTTAGGCTACTGATAGAACGATTGTTCATAATTTATGGCTTTTACCCTATTCCGAGATGTGGGCCCGGGGAGGAGGGCGTTTTTCTATTTTCTTGCCTTAGCTTTTATTACTTTAGCTAAACTCGTTATTTGCAGTTATATTTATATTATGAAATTTATTTTATTAGATTTGGGCCACTCAGAGTTGGATACTCGTGGAAAGAGCGTGATTTCAGATTGATTGAGCTTGGTTCGAGGTAAGTGGCCTGCCTAACCTTTTGTAGGTGAACTCCCCTTAGGATTGTAGTACTGTTACTATATGAATGTCGTGTACGTGAGGTGACGAGTGCGTACACGTGCTAATTATTGAAAAACCCCGTCTTTCATTAAGTAAATGTATGTGTTCTCTTTTAACTAAGAAATACTTGTACTTGAAGTTCATGTTTAGCTTAGGAAAGTATGACTATGTGACCTAACTGTCTTATCTACCTTAACTGCTTACTTTGATTATGTGTAGCATGTTTAGAGTAGAAATTCCTTTTTTTAATATAACTACAAATTTGTTTCTTGACACTGTTGTGTGTTTACTTTGGGACTACGTGATGTTATCCCGAGAGATCCCCCTTGTTTGTTTACTTTGGGACTATGGATCGGTATTCCGGCAGACCCCCCTTCCCATTTATAATTGGCACTATGGAACGATATCCCGGGAGAGTCCCTTGTATTGGATATTTACATTTGTCCTACGGATTGGTATTCCGGGAGATTCCCTTATACTTTTACGATTTGGACTACGGGACGATATCCCGGGTGATCCTCTACACATTTATGTTTTGGACTACGGGATGTTATCTTGGGATATCCCCTATTGTTATCTCTATGTATTGAGTTATTTCTTCCTGTGATTTCATCCTTATTGACTGTTAGCAGCTTTAATTATACTGTCTCAATTTTTGTTATTTTACCTTGTTATATATATAACCAGTAAGGCCATAACCTTCCTCGTTACTACTCGACCGAGGTTAGGCTTGGAACTTAGTTAGTACCTATTTGGTGTACTCATGCCCTTTCCTGAACATGTTTTTTGTGTGTAGATTGAGGTTCTTCTTCCCAACCATACTACTTGCGAGGCAGAGCGATTCAGAGACTTCGAGGTATATCTGTCGAGTTCGCAAACCTAGAAGTCGCTCTCTATTCTACCTTTTAGCTATAGACTTCCTGTATTTACTCTTGTTTAGACTTCTGGAGTTAGAACACTATGTATTTCTTTAGCTTGTGGTTTATGAGATTCTGGGTTTTGGGAGTGTTTTGTGTTCAGTTTGAGAGAGTGAAATTGTATATGCCGAGCGGCATTTTAAACTTCTTTATTATATTACTCGTAATTTGCTAGTTTCATATTTTATTTCCTTTTTTTTTGCAAATTATTAGGCTTACCTAGTCTTAGGGACTAGGTGCCATCACGATAGTTCATGAGGGAGAACTTGGGTCGTGACATTTCTCATAGTTAAAGGTTTTATGAATTTTATAGATGTAAAACAACTAAACAAAAGCAACTGAGTGCAAATCGCAGTAACAAAAATTAATCCAAAATCATGTCTACTAGTGTGTGCCAAGACCTGGTGTCACAAGTATATGAGCATTCTAGTAGAATATACAAAAGAATACTAGTCTACTGTCTTAAATTAAATAAATAGAAAGAAATAACAAAAGAAAGACTCCAGCAGCTACAGAACGGCTCAGAAGGCAGCTCATCCTGAAGTCTCGAAGTGTAAGTCAAGCGTGCGCGCCGATCTGATATCCAGATGCACCTGCCTCGGATCCTGCACGTTCAGGTGTAGAAGTATAGCGTGAGTACATGAACAATAAGTAACCAGTAAGTATGTAGTGTAAGCTCGAAGAAGTTGTGATGAGGGGTCAGCTCTGACACTTACTAAGGGCGAACAATATAATAGTGTGAATTTCTAATCAAACATGATAAATAGAAATCACAATAAAATCCGAGAGTAAGCAATAAATGAACAATCCTTTCATCATTTTTAAGAACCGAATCGTTTCCTTCGTTTAAAATAAATAATCTCTCAAACAATGAGTTAATATCAAATATGAAAGGGACTTTCAGTTCTATTATCACGCACGAATTATGCTGAGGAGATGTACAACCCGATCCAAATATACATATACATAACTGTGTACACTACCGAGGTTCAAATATACATATTTTCACACATGCGTTACCTTGGCCGCATCTGTGATCCCACACCTGCGGATGAATGGTTCACTTCTGCGGCTCGTGGCTCGCACCTGCCCTTGACCAAGCGCAGGTGTGATTATGATAGAACTGGAGGCTTCAAATGTTCCTACATATTTCCAACTTGGACTAAGGCTCATTCGATTGACACTCGGGGCCCCGCTGGAATATACAAACAAATTTGGAATCATAAAATGGACTCGCTCGAACTCTTGGAATGCCTGAAACAACATTCAAATTAAGAATCACACCCCAAAACCAATTGAATCAACTTATGAATTTCAAGTTCTTCAACTTACTTCCAATGCGCCGAAAGATACTGTAACTACTCGGAATGAAACAAAATTTTACGTGCAAGTCCCAGATGACCTTAAGGAACTATTTCTGATCTCATAATTTCAAATGGACATGATATCACAAAAACATGCTACAAACCAAATTTAAAGAACTTCTATAACCTTCAAAGAACTAACTTTCACTATTAGGCGCCAAAATACACCCAGGTCATCCAACACTTGATCCGAACATACGTCCAAGTCTAAAATCATCATACAAACATATTGGAACCATAAAATCCCAATTTTGGGGTCATATACTCAAAATTTTGACCGAAGTAAAACTAAGCCTTTTAAGTCAAACTTAAGGAACCAAGTGTTTCAATTTCAACTCGAACCCTTCCAAATCCTCTACTATCTATTCCCTCAAGCCATAAAATGGTAAAGTAACTTATAGGAAGTCTTATTTAGGGTAACGAGGTTCTAGAAAGAAAAATGATCGGTTAGGTATAGTTCTATGCACATGTGTACTGATTATCGCTAGTTGAACAAGGTTATAGTGAAGAACATATATCCATTGCCACATATTGATGACCTTTTTAATTAGATACACGGTTCTAGAGTGTTCTCCAAGATTGACTTCCATTCAGGCTATCATCAGTTGAAGATTTGGGAGCCAGAAATCCTGAAGACTACCTTTAGAACACGATATGACCATTAGGAGTTATTTATGATGTCATTTGGGATGACAACACCCCAACAACATTCATGCAGTTTATGAACAATGTATTTTAGCCAAATCTTTACTTATTCATCATTGTGTTTATTGACGACATTTTGGTGTACTCCAGGAGCTGGGAGGATCATGAGCAACACTTAAGGATCGTGCTCCAAAGCTTGAGAGAAAATAAGTTATATGCAAAAAATTTGAAGTATGAATTCTTGCTTGATTTGGTAGCATTTTTGGGCCATGTAGCGTCGAGTGAAGAGATCAAGGTAGAACTGAAGAAGATTGAAGCACTGCAGAGTTGGCCCAGACCATCTTCATCTACGGAGATTCATAGTTTTCATGGTTTTGGGGTATTACCGTCGAATTTTTGAGGATTTCTCATCTATTGCAGCACCTATGACTAGATTGACACAGAAAAGTGCTGCATTAATGTTGACTGAGGAGTTTGAGGAGAGCTTTCAAAAGCTCAAAACTGCTTTGACTACAGCCTCAGTGTTGGTGTTGCCTATAAGTTCGTGGTCTTAAACTATGTATTGTGATCCGTCGCGTATTGGTCTCGGCATAGTATTGATGCATGAAGGTAGGGCAATTTCCTACGTGTCTAGAAACCTGAAGGTGAATGAGAAGAACTTTCTTGTCCATGACCTTGAGTTAGTAGCTATTGCTCGTGCCTTGAAGATTTGGCGACACTATTTGTACGGTGTTCCTTGTGAGATCTACACTGATCACTGAAGTTTGCAATATCTATTCAAACAAAAGGATCTTAACTTGTATTAGCATAGGTGGTTAGAGTTGCTTAAGGATTATGATATCACCATTTAATATCATCCAGGGAACGGCAATGTGGTGGCCGATGCGTTGAGTCACAAGGCGCAGAGTTTTGGCAATTTAGCATATCCACCAATAGCAGAAATGCCATTAGCATTGGATATTTAGGCCTTGGACAACCAGTTTGGTAGATTGGATGTTTTTGAGCCGGGTCGAGTTTTGGCTTTTGTGGTTTCTTAGTCTTCTCTTCATGAGCGTATCAGAGAGCGTCACTGTGACAACCTCTATCTGCTTGTCCTTAGGGACATTGATCAGCACGGAGATGCCAAGGAGGTAACTGTTGGAAGTGACGATGTATTACAAATGTAGGGAAGGCTCTGTTTGCCCAATGTAGATAGTTTGAGTGAGTCGATTCTACATGAGGCTCACAGTTTGCGGTACTTCATACATCCAGGTGTCGTGAAGTTTTATCAGGACATAAGGAAGAATTATTGGTTGAGGAGTATGATGAAGGACACAGTGGAGTATGTAGCTCGGTGCCTAAATTTTCAGCATGTGAGGTATGAGCATCAACGGTCATGGGATTGATTTAGAAGCTAGAGATTCAAGAGGGGAAATACGAGCGGATTACTACGGATTTTGTTATCGGGCTCCTACGGATTCAGAGGAAGATCGATGCAGGTTGGATGATTGTTGATAGGTTGACCAAGTCAACTCATTTCATTCTAGTGGTCACTACTTAATCTTGTGAGTAGCTGGCTCGAGTTTATAGTCGCGAGATTTTTAGTTTTCATGGAATGCCAGTATCCATCGTCTCTGATTGGGGTACACAGTTAACATTGCGGTTCTAGAGAGCCGTAAAGCATGAGTTAGGTACACGGGTTACGTTGAACACAACATTTCACCTTCAGCCGGACGGGTTGTTCGAGCGTACTATTCAGGTATTAAAGGTTATGTTTCGTGTATGTGTGATGATGTTTAGGGGTTCTTGGGATTAGTTCATGCTTCTTGTAGAGTTTGCATACAACTGTTATTACTAGTCAAGCATTCAGATGGCCTCATATGAGGCTTTGTATGGCAGACGATGTCAGTCTCTAGTGGGTTGGTTTGAGGCAGGCTAGGCTAGGTTATTGGGTATAAAATTAGTTTAGGATGCTTTGGAAAAGGTTAAATTGATTCAAGATCGACTTCATACAGCCAAATCTAGACATAAGAGTAATATAGATCAAAAAGTTTGCAACATTGAATTCATGGTTGGGGAGTGTGTCTTTCTTCGGGTTTCACCTGTGAAGGCTGTTATGAGGTTCGGGAAGGAGGGAAAGTTAATCCATAGGTATATCGGACCTTTTTGAGATTCTTTAGAGGATTGGAGAGGTGGCCTACAAGCTTGCACTACAATCTACTATGGATGTAGTTCATCAGTATTCCATACTTCTATGCTCCTAAAGTATTGCAGCGATCCATCTCATGTGTTAGACTTCAGCTCAGTCTAGTAGGACAAGTATCTATCTTATGTTGAGGAGTCAGTAGCCATTTTGGACAGGCAGGTTCGAAAGTTGAGGTCGAAGAATATTGCTTCAGTGAAGGTTTAAGGAAGGGGTCAACTAGCCAAGGAGGCGACTTGGGAGACCAAGTATGATATGGGTAGCCGTCGATTCACCACTTCAGGTATGTGTCTATACTCATTCGAGGATGAACGTTAGTTTTAATAGGGGGAGGATGTAATGACCTGGCCTGTCATTTTGAGTGTATTAGACCCGATCCCCTATTTATTTCCTCCTCTGTGTTATAATGTAGTTACATGACTTTCCGGGGTGTTTGGTTTTGGTTTTCCGGTGAGTTTCAGAGGGAAATGGAACACATAGTCCCTAAGATGGAAGTTTAAATCATAGGAGTTGACCGTAGTTTGACTTGTGCAAAGATAACTCCTGAATGGAGTTTTGACGGTTACAATAGCTCTGTATGGTGATTTTTGTCTTAGGAGCATGTCAGGATGTTGATTTGAAGGTCTGTAGGTCGTTTCGATTTGAATTGGCGAAAGTTGGAAAGTCGAAGGATTTTTGAAAGGTTGATCGGAAGCTAAATTAATTAATATCGGGGTTGGATCACGATTTCGGAAGCTGGAATAGGTTTGTATTGTAATTTAGGTCTTGTTTGCAAAATTTGGTTTCAATCGGAGTTGTTTTGGTATGAATTGGCATTAGTTTTAGAACTCAGAATTTCATAAGTATCTTAGGCTTTAATCGATGCGCGATTCATGATTTTAATATTGTTTGACGTGATTTGACACTTCAAGCATATTCGTATAATATTTTGCACTTGCTGGTATGCTTGGTTGAGGTTCCGAGGGCCTCGGTGTAATTCAGACCTTGTTTAGCGCATTTCAAATCATTTAGGAACAGCTGAAGTTCTAGTTTTTCTCAGGCTGGTTTCCTTCTATGCGATCACGTGGTTTGGTCCGCGATCGCGAATGGATTGTTTTTGGACTAATGGTTTTTACTCTACGCATTCATAGAGAGAGGGACGAATCGCGGAAGGTTGGTTCCTAGTAAATGCCGAACGCGTGGTAATGGTCGCGTTCAAGTTGAGGAATCGGGGGAAACAAGTCCACGCATCTTGTTTACTGCAATCGCGTGTGGGTAACCACGATCGCATAGCATTGATAAAGTAGTGCTTCACGATCGCATGGAGAATCTTACGTTCGCGCATAAGCTTTTTTAAATGATGGAAATTTTGTTCTTCGCGTCGCAAAGGAAATGCTGTGATTGCTTTTGTAAATCACTGGGCAACAGACTTAAGTTTCAAAATTGAGGGTTTATTCCATAATTCATAAATTATAGTCACAAGAATTTTGCAGACAAGTTATGAATGCAATAATGAACCTATACCAAGTTCTGGAACAAAAATTCGGACACGGTTGCAACAAAGTCAAACTTCAGTCAAACCTGAAAATTCTTTAAACCATTAAACTTTTAATTTCAACAAATTAGGATAAATCATGCTAGGGACTTCCAAATTTGATTCTGCGCATATGCCCAAGTCACAAATGACGATATGGACCCACCGGGATCGTCAAAATATAGATCTGGTTCCGTTTGCTCAAAACGTTGACCGAAGTCAACTAAAATGAGTTTTAAAGCACGATTTCACATTTTAATCAATTTTTCACATAATAACCTTCCGAAAGAAGACAAGCACTGTGCACATAAATCGAGGAATGTTAAGAAAAGCTAATTGAAGTTTCAAAACGTAGAATTGAGGGTTAAATTATAAATAACCGATAAGGTCATGACACTCACCACCGCTAAAACAAACAATCGTCCTCGAACTGACATAGAAAAATACATGGCCAAGTTAAAAGGCATGGATATCTACTCTGCATGCCCGACACGGACTCCCAAGGGGCTACCTCAATCGGCTTACCTCTCCATTGCACTATAACTGAAGGATAACTCTTAGACCTTCACTACTGGACCTGCCAGGCTAGAATAGCCACCGCCGCCTCCTCATAAGTCAAATCCTTGTCCACTTGGACTGAGTTGTAATCTAACACATGGGATGGATGACCGTGATACCTCCGGAGCATAGACACATGGAATACCGGATGGACTGCTCATAAACTATGTGGCAATGCGAGCCTATATGCCACCTCACCCACTCTCTCAAGAATAACAAAGGGTCTAATATACATAAGGCTCAACCTGCCCTTCTTTCTGAACCTCATCACACCCTTCATGGGTGAAACTCGGAGCAATACCCTCTCTTCAACCTTGAATGCAACATCACAAACTCTTTGGGCAGCACAACTCTTGTTCCTAGACTGATCTGTGCGAAGTCGATCTTGAATAATCTTGACCTTATCCAAGGCATAATATACTAAATATGTACCCATCAATCGAGCCTCCCCCCGCTCGAACCATCCAACTAGCAATCGATACAGCCTCTTGTATAATGCCGCATAGGGGCCCATCTGGATGCTCGACTAGTAGTTCCTGTTGTAGGCAAACTCTACAAGCGGCAAAAATTGATCCTAAGAATCCCCAAAATCAATAACACAAGCGCGAAACGTATGCTCCAATATATGAATAGTGCACTCGGGATGTCCATACGTCTAGGGGTGAAATGTTGTGCCCAACGCAACTCGCGTTCCCAAATGGCGATCTTTATGGATATGGTGGAGGATTACCTTGAAGTTTTCATGGATGACTTCTCGATGGTCAGAAATTCTTTTGATGATTGTCTCACAAACTTGAATAAAGTGTTGGTAAGATATGAAGAAACAAATTTCGTGCTAAATCAGGAGAAGTGTCAGTTCATGGTCGAGGAAGGTATTTTCCTTGGCCACAAGATCTCAAAGAATGGTATTGAAGTCGACAAGGCAAACATTGAGGTTGTTGATACCCAATTTTTTTAATATATTTTAAATATGCATAAATACCTTCAAAATAATATATATATATATATATACATATGTAAGCGTGCACAAGGACTTTATTATTTTTCCCATATTCTTAAGGGTTTAAATTGATTTAATTTCTCCCCTTTTATTCATAAAATCCCCAATAATTATTTTTGAAATTATTGTTATGATGATTTATTCATTTAGTCTCTATACTTATGTCAAAATATGGCTAATATATTTTTCATGCATTTTTATAATTATATTTAGTATTTTTACGCTAAATTGTATATAATTGTAATATTAGCTCATTTTAAGGTATAATTGTATTTTATATGCATAATATTGGTCCATATATTTTTAAAATGTTAATTATGTGTTTTAAATAATTTTGGATTCTTAAATTATTTTCCAAAAATTACCGATTATTTTTTATAAATTAAAATAGGAAAAGTGGCTATTTAAATAATAGCCAAATTTGGCTTTCAATTGTAGCCAAAATCAGAGCAATCCCCGGCCCCATTTTCTAATTAAACAACCTGACCCATACTCTATAAACCCCTACCCCAACCCGGAACGACCATTGATCTCCCAGATCAACTGTCCACACACAATTTTTCCTTTTTAATTCATACACCCCCAAACCCTAACCATTCTCTAAATCTTCCGCCCTCAAACTCTCTCATCTCCTCTCTTCTCTCTCAACCTAACCCTAGACTCTGTCAATCGCCTCCTTCTCCGGTTATCTCCAGCAACTTCCTTTCAACCCCAAGCCTCCAATGGGTCTTTCATCGTATTGCTCATCATCTCAAAGACCTTCAAGGGACCTGGGCCATGCCTATTTGAACCTAGGGTTTATGTTTCTATTGTTCGAGGCTTCTCTGGTGTGATTTTGTAAAAATCACACCATATATGTTACGATCGGTGATGCTTGCAACATGTTCTTTCATTTCTATTTGGGTTTCCTTTGAAACCCTAACGCTCGTTTGAATCTCTTAAGATCTGTTTCTTCCTATGATTTGCACTATTCTCTAACATCTTCTGAAAAATCTTCAACTTTAAACCATTTTACTTTCTTTAAAAATTAGGGGTTTCTCGGAGTTCCTTCTGCACTTGTTTCAATCGATTTTCTTTATGATTAAACCTCTTTCCTTGCTTATTTTGACTGATCCTATGTTCTTACTATTTGTTTTACTCAACCTTGTTAGAAGCCCTAATTTTTTAGACCTTCTTTGCTTTGGTTCTGTGTTAGACATGACTACTTGATTTTGATAAGTTTCTGCTAGTTACACTGCTTCGAATGGGTTTTCTACTGAGTCTTTAGCCTACTAGTGTCACTTCTGTATAATTGTGTTCATTTTGTTTGTTCTATTGCTTCTTTCTGTCTATCTGGCTGACCATGCATGTTTGCTATGCATGTTCATTCATCTCTATTTATATGTTGAAAACACAGAATCATGACTCCCCTTAATTGACTCTAATTCCCTAATTGAAGGTGATTAAAAGATTTTCTTCTAAAGCCATAAAAGCTTTACCTCGTATGTTTAAACTGACTGATTTTATTACCATATTTGCTATGATATACTTTATTTCTACTGAGTTATGTCCTTAAATAAGGTTTTATGAATTTAGTCCTAATTAACTACTCTATGCCTACTGAACATTGATTATTTCCTTATTTAGTCATGCACTTATTTTTCTTCTTACCTTATATGATAATGAATCTTCCCGTTTGATTTTATTCCCTTGACTCAAGGGAGTACTTCCTTGATTCTCTAAATTGATTGATTCCGAGTTCCTCAATTATTATGCTACTATGATTCTTACCTTATTTCACTGCCTACTTTCATCTATAAATACTCTAAGTCTTCTATTAACATGAAAAGAAGAACACTTGGTTTTTCAAAACGACCTCTCTTATTAAAAATCTCTGCTCTCTCTTTCTCTTGTTCTAGTTGGTACTAGTGGCCGGCTGCAAGCCAAGATTAATCATCTGTGCTCTTTGGTTATTTCATTCTGCTTACTTCTATCTTCACTTGTATGTCGTAGTTTTGATTTAATGCTACAACAACAACATGCTTCTATTATTGTTTCAGTTTCTTTTATTTCTAGATTGCTTCTACCTGTGCTTCTGTCGTGAAACTTCTAGTTAAGTTACATTATCAACATGCTATTATGTCCCCCATTCCCTTTAGATCAATGTATTTTCTTGTCTGTTTCAAAGCATGCCTTATCAGTTGTCTTTACTTCTTGTGTGCTTACCATCCTGTGAATCCCCAAATCCTTGTCCCCCCTTCTGTGTGTTTGAATTCCTGACTCGTTTGTTATTATGCCAGTGTCAACTATTTCTGAGCATGTCCAAACTAGTCTTAAGACCCTTAATAGGTTATGCAACTAAATGTCTATGTATCCCCAAAACCCTATGACCCCTGGGTGACTATTGAATCCATTTGGATTTTGAAAACTGGTTGCGTGTGATCTTTTCTTAAGGTGTTTAATCTTCTTTACAACTCCAACCTCTTTTTTAGCAATCTCTGTTGCTTTACTAATTGCTTGCAAACTAGACTTTCAATACAGTCTTTAATAACTCTTTTCAACTTGTGTCCTGCACATCCACTTTACTCTTAGTCAATAAGTTTTTCCCCCTCTAGTATGTGTACTACCTTGGGATCCTCCTAAAAGTCCTCTGAACTCTAGCATACTGAGGATGGCCTTTCCACACTATACCGGTTCAATTCTTCGTTACTAAGTCTATGTGTAAGCATTGTCTAGGGTCCTTGAGACCCTTAGGGAACTTTGATGCACCTAGACTTTGATTTGTCTATGGAATTGAGGCTTATGAGACCATTGGAGGCTTTGAGAAACTTGGTCCTAATTGTAGTCTCCCTATAGAATAGCTTCTTGATTTTCTATTTCACTTATGTAATTTATTCATTTGCTTGTAATTATTTGTAAACAAATATTTTGGGTATTTGGTAAAAAAGGGTGGGTAGATTTATACTTTATGGGGGTAATATGGTAGAAATACTGCTCTTATGACCTTATTTTAAAATCTATCTACTTTACTCAATAGAAAACATGCTCATAGGGTTTACTGTTAAATTTGGTTTCTTTGCCTAATAGAAATCATGCCTATAAGGTTTCACTTCTAGTTTCGTTTGCATCAAGTAGAAATCATGTACTTAAGGTTATGCATTTTGCCATGTTAGAAACCATGTCCATAGGCTCCAAAGAATCATGTCTTAATCAATTCAAATATAGATGCCATGCCTATAGGATTCGATTCCGATTCAGTTCTAATAAGTCTTTCTGTGTGTTGCTACACATCGACTAAAACCAGTAATACACCTAGATATCATGCCTATAGAGATCTATACTCGCAACTATGTCTGGTAAGTTAATTTAGCATAATAAATCAATTTCATTACACCTAGTTCACTTCTAAAGCTTGTCTCATTAAGTGTTAGCATTTCCTGAAACAAGTGCTTTCAAATTGCATTAATCTCATTAGATACCATGCTTATAGGTATTAAAGGAGTCTATTTCGAAAATCCACTTGCTTCTGCATTAATATAGACACAGTATATTACATATAGGCAAGCCTTAGGGCATTTTAAAAAACTACATTTCCCTGAAGCTGTCTCTGTCGTTTAACATTTCTAATTCTGATAACTTTTAAAAGAGTCCCTAGGAAACTTCTTGGCTATATATTTTGGGTATAAACGTTTGGTTTATATCTGCACATGCACTTAGAGATCCTACTTAGGACTTTGATTAATAAAGACCTTAACTGTGTTTTAGTCGTGCTTCTTGTATGTTTATTTAGGAGGAAATTTTCAGCCTCTTATTCGCTCCCATTATGTGAAAGTCCTACATGTTTTGACTGTCTCCTTACAATTTTTGCCTTTCTAAAATTTAGGGGTACGTCTAGAACTACCTATAAGTAAAGGTCCTAACTCCCTCCGAGACCACTAAGAAGGGACGGGTAGCAGCACGCAATAGGAATTAGTGACCAAACACTCACTTTGCATGACCAATAAAGGGGATGGGAAGGGTAGACACGGGATATGATGACTACACATTAATGTCACGTGTTGCCCTACATAGAGGAGTGTCTACCAGATATTGCGTGGGGTGATCCGATAGGACAAACAACCTAGGACCCCTCTTTACCAAATCCTCTCTTTAAACTTTTGTCTTTTACAACTTGTTCAAACCTTTATCTTACTACTTGAACTACCCAATGTGCCTTACAAGCAACTTATTCGATTCAACTGTTTATATGGACTAATTTGTGACTATATATTCGGTCGGGACCCATAGTTGTGGACCCAAAGGAGTACCTAACGCCTTTCCCTCGAGATTACTTCGAGTCCTTACCGTAATCTCTGATAATGTAAACCAAATCATGAGTCAATCACTCTTGGTGCAACAACGCACCATAATCTGTTAGGTGGCGACTCCTCAAATACCCAATTCCCAAAAGGAAATGAGTTATTACACCCTGTGAATGTCGAAACCCGTAATTCTCCCCACAAAAAGGGAGAAAAAGGGGGCATGACAGAGGTTATTTCTAAACTTCTACCTCCAACTTTGGTGAAGGCCGTGCGGAGTTTCCTAGGCCGCGTGGGGTTTTACCAGTGTTTCATCAAGGATTTCTCTAAGGTGGTGAACCCGTTGTGCAAGCTTTATGAGAAAGATGATAAGTTCCACTTCAATTTGCATGAGAGACTTTGAATTGCTAAAGTTCAATTTGACTACTCCTAGTATCACCGCTCCAAATTGGAGTGTTCCTTTTGAGCTCATGTGCGATGCAAGTGATGTAGCAGTAAAAACCATTTTAGGGCAACGGGTCAATAAGATTTTTCATCCGGTCTGCTATGCTAGCAGGACCATGAATATTTCCCAAGTCAACTATACCTTTATGGAGAAATAGCTCCTTGCCATTGTATTTTCTATTGAGAAGTTTTGCTCGTACTTGATGGGTGCAAAGTGATTGTCCACACAAATTATGCGGCACTTTGGTATCCTATGAGCAAGAAAGATTCCAAATCCCGATTGATGAGATGGGTGCCTTTGATTCAAGAATTTGATATTGACATCCAAGATAAAAAAGGAAGTGAAAACCAAGTGGCGGACCACTTGTCTCATTTAGAGGAGGAGGGGAGGCCACATGATGGCGTTGAAATTGATGACTCCTTCCCCGATGTCAACTTTTGGCTATTTCAATGAAGGAGGTGCCATGGTTCACATATCTAGAAAATTTTATTGTGAGTGGTATCATCCTAGATGAGTTTTCTTCAAACCAAAGAAATAACCTCAAACGGGATTATCAAGACTAATATTTGGGATGAAACGTAACTTTTCCAAATTTACACGGATGGAGTGATTAGAAGATGTGTACCGGAGGAGGAGTAATGTGAAATACTTGGGGCTTGTAATTCTTCGTCATATGGTAGTTACCATGGTGGAGATAGAATGGCGGCCAAAGTGTTAAGCTACGATTTGTAGTGACTCGCTCTCTACAAGGATGCAAGTGACCTAGTGGAACGATGTGATGAATGTCAAAGGCATAGTGGAATCTCAAAGAAAAATGAAATGGCTCTCACCACCATTTTGGAAATTGATATTTTTGATGTTTGAGGTAATTACTTCATGGGTCCTTTTGTGAGTTCTTGTGGAAAAACCTACATCTTGGTAGAGGTCATTGCTCTACCCAACAATGAGGCCAGAACTGTGGTGGCGTTCTTGAAAAAGAATATTTTTACAAGATTTGATAATTTGCGGGCTATCATAAGCGATGGGGGGGGGGGGTCACATATTTGCAACAAAGATTTCGACACCTTACTTGCCAAGTATGGTGTCACTCATAAAGTCAAAACACCCCATCATCCACAAGCGAGAGGTCAATTGGAAGTCTCCAACCGGGAGATAAAGAGTATTTTGTCCAAAATAGTGAATGCTAACCAGATGGATTGGTCCAAGAAACTTGATGATGTGTTATGGGCTTACCGAACGGCTTACAAAACACCTATTAGAATATATCTATACTTGTTGGTGTATAGAGAAGCTTGTCATCTTCCAGTGTACCTTGAGCACAAAGCCATGTGGGCTTTAAAGAAGTTGAATCTTTATTGGGATGTCGCCGCCAACTTGAAGGTGGCACACTTGAATGAGTTGGATTGGTTCTGGTACCATACACACAAGCTCATCCTTATACAAAGAGAAAATAAAATATCTTTATGACAAGTACATTTGGAACCAAGTGTTCGAAGAGGGTGATCTTGTGTTGTTGTTTAATTCATGGTTGAGGATGTTTCCCAGGATATTAAAGTCTAAATAGAGTGGCCCGTTTGAAGTTGTGGGTGTGACACCCTTTTGGTGCATTGGACTTGAAGAACAAAAATGATGAGGTGTTTGGAGTCAATAGTCACCGTGTGAAGCATTATTTGGGAAATATTAATGTTGTCCCCGTTGTGGTGGTGATTCATATCAGGTGATGGTAATCTGCATCGTGCCGCGACATTAAATCAGGCGTTTCTTAGCAGGCAACCCATGTTTTCTTTCTCTTTCTTTTCTTCTTTTGTCGATGAATGTTATTTTTGTGCTCACTGGATTTGAAGTATGTTGCAGGAACGAGTGTGCTTTACATTGTGCTAAAAAAATTAGCTAAGTGTGGAAAAAGTGTGGACCGCACATGTATTATGCGAACTGCACAATTGTAAGTACTACAGCAGAAAGGAACTACGGCCGCACAATTTCAGTGCGGACAACCCAATTTTAGTGTGGATTGCACAAATTAAGATGGGAAATTGAAAATCTCTGAAGTTTGGTATGTTAGAGAAATGACCAATCTACAACCGCACATCAAACTGTGCGGACGATAGATCATCAAAGGCATTTTAACCATCAGGTAACGGAGTGCGGACCGCAGAAGGAACACTGTGGATACACTCGTCCTCTTGTCCACCAAGTAGCCTTAGGGATACTATACATTTTTCCCTCTCTCTGAGGATTCAAATTCTAAATGATTGAAATCGTTTGTTCCATCATCTACCACACTCAATCCACATCTGTGTTCACTCGCTTGCATTACTTTATAGATGGTATGCTTTAATTAGTCAGCGAATTTTTAAATTATTATTTTAATTGAATTTTTTTTATGTCGATTAGGCCATTTGTAATTAGATTTCAATTTTAACACTATGTGGGGTTTAATATGTAATGGGTAAACTACTAGTTGCTTTATGGGGCCTGGGTAGATTGATTTGCATGCTTACTTGTTAATACCTTGTCAGTTTTTGCAAAATTTTATCAACACTAGGAGTCTGATCGACTTTGTTTTGATACCTACGGCCGCAAAAGAAATTGTGTGGTCCACATAAGCCAGGATTAGGGTACTGTATAAGAGGCTGAACATTCGGCCGCATTTGAAATTCTATGTGAAGAACTCCATTCTATCTCCCCCATTTATGCTTCTTATTGCTTTGTCTATCAGTTCTATATGTGATCAGATTGTTTCGCTCGGGTTCGGAAAGGATTTGGTAAGTTTTGATACACTTAATCTCTTTGGAGGGAGCTTAAGTTTGAAAAGTCAACCGAATGTTGACTTATGTGTTAGAGGGATTGGATGTGTTTCGATGGTTCGGTTAGCTTCAGAAAGGTGATTTGGGACTTAGGAGCATTATCAGAATGAGTTTTGGAGGTCTGGAGTAGATTTAGGCTTCAATTGGCGAATTGGATTTTTGGCAATTTCCGATTGATAGGTGAGATTTTGATATAGGGGTTGGAATTGAATTCCGAGAGTTGCAGTAGTTCTGTTGTGTCATTTGGGATGTGTCTGTAAAATTTCATGTCATTCAGACGTGGTTTGGTTGGTTTTTTATCAAAAGCATAATGTAGAAGATTTTGGAATTCTTAGGCTTGAATCCGATGCGAATTTGGTGTTTTTATGTTGTTTGGAGTATTCTGAAGGTTAGAACAAGTTTGAATGATGTTATGAGATATGTCAATATTGTCGGTTGAGTTCCCTAGGGCCCCAGGTGAATTTCGGGTTGTAAACGGATGAAATTGCATATTGAAGAGTTGTATATTTTGCCCTAGGTGTGTTGTAGACCTTTTGTTCTACGCAATCGCGTATAAGGGGTTGCGATCGTGTAGGTTTAGTTGGGGCTGAGGTAGATTTTCCCTATGCGATCGCGTGTATTTGGTTGTGATCGCGTAGGTCTGTGTGGTGTATGTTCGCGTTCACGTGAGCCCTGTTGCGATCGCATAAGTCTGAGTGCTAAGGCTTCGCGATCGCGTAAGGTTATATGGGGATTCCACATTTTTATGCTTCGCGATCGCATGGCTTTATCTGCTATCGCAGTGAAGGAAATTTAATAGCCGGGGAGAATGTTTTAAAAGCTCATTTATGCAAATTTGAGTCTAAATTCCTCCATTGTTGGTCCTTTTTGGAGCTTTTTGAAGTAGATTGAAGAGGGATTCAAGGGGGATCACTTGGAGGTAAGATTCATGGGCTTATAACACGATTCTAATATGAAATCTACCTAATTAATCATGGAATCTAAGCCTAAAGTTGAAGAATTAGGGCTTGAAATTGGAGACCTAGAATTTGGGATTTGAGGGGTCATTTGTGGCGGGATTTTGATGCTTTTGGTGTGAATGAACTCAGGGAGTGATAAGGCATCCATTGATGTGAATTTTATCGCAATCCGAGACATGGGCCCAGGGGTTAGGTTTTGGTAATCTCGGGATTATGTTGTAATTTGCATATTTTCGCTTTGGCTTCATTCATTTAGCATATTTTGACGCCGCGATTCCGATTTTGGATAGATTCGATGCGATTAGAGGCCAATTCGAGGCGCAAAGGCATCGCGGGCTAGAGATTTGACCGGATTGAGTTGAGTAATGATTGTAAATGATGTTCTGAGGGTATGAAACCCCGGATCGCACATCGTTGTGCTATATTAAGGTGACGACGAGCGTGGAGTCGTGCACTATTGGGGTTGTGACTTAGTCTATACAGAATCACTATTTTACCACATATTTGACTGAAATCTATTTGTTAACATCGTGTTTTGGGCTGAACTCCATATTTGGGCTTCGTGCCAACTATTTGAACCCTTAGGGTTTTTTCTATTGCTATTTCCTCACTGTTTTGACTTTATAATTGAACTTAGTCATGAATATTTCACTGTTTTATAACTCAGCCATGTTTACTCTGTTTTAACACTTAAATGATCTTTTAAATGATATTTGGGCTGAGAATCATGTTTTTACTATTGCCCGAATTGTTTTGAGGATTTTGACTGGCTAAGGCCGAGTGCCTATGTTGTGAGGAAATACTGATTATGATTATGAGGCCGAGGGACTAAGATATGCGGCACGAGGTGGCTTTTTGATTATGAGGCCGAGGACCTGAGATTGATATTCCACGAGATGGCTTGTTATTGTGCTTTGGCCGTAAGGGGCCCCTCTAGGAGTCTGCACACCCCAGTAAGCGCGGGTACCCATTGTGATTTGAGATGTAGCCTGAGGGGCTGGTATTATTCTGAGATATTTCCTGAGGGGCGGATTGATTGACGTTGTGCCCGAGGGAAAAAAGCGGTGCTGCGAACGCTGGGAGCCACCTCGCTAAACTCCGACAATATTGCCTCCAATCAGCCAAAACCCGCTAATGGGTGTATAAATACCTGCATCTACAAACAAAGTGTGTGGAGTAAAGTGAGTAGTCCAACTCAGTGAGTAATAAAGGTAAATAACAAATGAGCAGTAAGAAATCACGTAAAGCAACCGACATACTATATAAAAGCGGTATAAAACCTTTGACAAAAAGCAGTGAAGCTATGAAATCTTTAGAAAATATCTTAGCTCAGTTTAAACCTCTTTTGAAAATGACTTTTTCAACAGTTACGCAATGATTGCCAAACAGTTGGTGCCGATAATCACAGAAAATTCGCCCCTCGGGCACAAATATCACAGTATAACAGGTAAAAGGACAAGTAAATATGAAAGATGAACACATAAAAGTGCGCCCCTCGAGCTAACACTCATAACACTCTCAGCCCCTCGGGCTCTCTCTCAGATCACCCTCAAAATAGTATCATATAGTAACCGGTGCGGTGTGCAGCCCCATCCATATATCGTCGACGGCGGGTGTGCAGACTTCGGTAGGGTCCCCTTACGACCAAGCGCAATATCAAGCAACCTCGTGGCATCATCTCTCGACACTCGGCCTCACATCGCTTAAGCCACCTCATATCATATAAATATATCTCAAGCCCTCGGCTTCAAATCACACAGCATATCCTCACATATGGCCTTCGGCCTCACTCAGTTCGTAAATCATCACAAGCCCCTCGGGCATTAGTAAAACAGTAGTTCTTCGCCCAAAACATCATTTAGAAATATCATTTAAGTTTCAAATCTGAATAAAAGTGGCTGAGTTTTTAAAACAGTAGATATTAATAGGACTGAGTTCAAATAGTAAGTCAAAACAGTGAGGAAACAGTGATTAAAATCCACGAACGGTCCAAGTAGTTGGCACGAAGCCCAAATATGGAAATCATCATGATAACAAATAAGTTTCAGTCAAATACATAGTAAAATAATCAATCGGGATGGAACAAGTCGCAATCCCCAGTAGTAAATGACCTCACGCTCGTCATCCAGCGCGTGTATCACTTCAATATAGCACTACGATGTGCAATCCGAGATTTCAAACCCTCAGGCTATCATTTACAATCATTACTCACCTCGCACCGGCGAATATCTAGCTCGCGATGCCTTTTCCCGTCAAATAATCCTCCACGCGCGTCGAATCTATCCAAAATCAGAGCGAATACATCACAGTATGCTAAGGGAACAAAGCCCAAGGGAAAACAATCAATAACGGGCACAAATCCCGAAATTATCAAAACCCGGGCCCACTTCTCGAAACTAATAAATTTTATCATCATTAGATTCCTTATCTCATCAAGAGTTCATGCATACCAAAAGTTCTTCAATGCGGCCTAAAATGGTCCTTCAAATCCATAAATAAGATTTCAAAATCCCAAGCCCTAACATCATCCATTTTTAGCTTAAGTTCCATGAATTTCTAGGTAAATTTCACAATAGAATGGAGTTACCATGATTCTTACCTCAAGTTGATTCCTCTTGAATCCCTCTTTAATTCTCTTCAAAAATCTCCAAAAACGAGTAGCCGCGGGTGAAAATAGACCCACATTCGCGAACAAGATGACTTTAAAAACATTTTACCCAAGCACATTTTCCTCTATGCTATCGCGGGAAGACCTTCGCAATCGCGAAGCACAAATGCTCAGCCGTAAGATTTAACTCTATCCTAACGCGACATAACCAATGCGAACGCGATGCATTGCCGAATCACTCTATGCGATCGCGGACCACCCTCCGCGTTCGCGATGAACAAATTTCCAACCAAAACCTCCGGTCCACTTTACCCTATGCGATCGCATCTCTACCTGTGCAAACGTGAAGCACGATTGAACTGCTCCCTCCAAAACCTCTATGCGATCGCGAGAGAACCATCGCGATCGCGATGAACAAATTCCAGAACTGGAACCTGCAATTTTCTGAAGTCCTCAAAGCATGAAATAGTCCGATTGACCTCCCGAAACTCACCTGAGGCCCTTGGAACCTCAACCAAACATATCAACATAATCCATAACGTCACTCAAACGTGTTCCAATCATCAAAACACCTGAAACAACACAAAACCCACAAATTCACATCGAATTCAACCCCAAGTTTTCAAAAACATCCGAAACACGCTTTTGATAAAAAACCCAACCCAACCACGTCCGAATGACCTGAACTTTTGCACACACATCTCAAATGATAAAACGAAACTTCAGAAACTCTCGAAATTACATTGCGACCCTCACTTCAACATCTCACATACCAACCGGAAATCGCCAGAATATCAACTTCGACAAATCAAGCCAGAATATCAACTTCACCAATTCCGATCAAGCTCCTTTGTCACAAATCACCTCCCGAAGATAACCAAACCATCGAAATTCACATCCAAGCCCGCTAGCACATAAGTCAACATCCGGTTGACTTTTCCAAGTTAAACCTTCTTAAAA
The DNA here is from genome assembly GCA_026770625.1 of Nicotiana glauca. Lineage (NCBI taxonomy): Eukaryota > Viridiplantae > Streptophyta > Magnoliopsida > Solanales > Solanaceae > Nicotiana > Nicotiana glauca. The sequence goes on from MU772368.1 coordinate 156,876, forward strand.
GAGACTAAGTGTCTCATTTCTTAACAAATCCACTCCAAACGCAAACTAATGAACTTGATCAAATTAAACACGAATAACAAAGAATAAAGAAGCAGAAATGGGGGAAACAGAGCGCTAACTAATGAGACAACTGATCGGTCGTCACATCCTCCCCAACTTAAATAAATGTTCGTCCTCGAACGTACCCAGAGTTTCTAGAAGCCAACTAATCTCTGAATAACTTTACCATGCTTATAACAGGGGGGTGATCCCACGTCACCATATCTCATATAGGTCCATAACACAATGTAACTGAAATTTAACAACCTAATCCAGCCCATAAACCATAGAATCACAATTTCACTTCTGAAGCCATCAGTACGATCAAAACCTCACACATGTACTCTTAATATGCCCGAACCAGCTGTAATAACCCATACATGCAACCTCAGCTGCAATTACCTGATATACCACATAACTCAAATACCTGTAGCGATAACTTCCATTCACAGCAACTGAACACAATGCCTGAATACCGGTAGAAAACCTCTTATCAACTAAAGTTTCATTCCAACACTTTTACATATACTGCAACTGATAACTAAAACACGCAGTAAGCCATCACCATTTCTCAGATCTACCATTCATGAAGTCACTTCCCTTTTGGCTCATACCACAGTAGATCCCTGAGCCGAACCTCGATATTATCCTTACAACAAGCTAAAATCAAATCCGTTTGTATTCATTAATGAACTCAACAATCACCTCGAATCCAACACGCCACTTTGGTGACACGACACATCAATACAAGCCTAAGCCACAACTTGCATAATATGCGCACCAATAAGAAATGGTCCGAACATACTCAAATCATGAAAATGACTCAAACAAAAGAGCTGCACCCCAAGCTCACTAGTACTGCCACAACACAAGGTTGAGAACCCATCTCGCATCATAGAAATAGAACACACCAATCTAACCTGCAAGGTCATGTCTCCACATACCTTCGTTGCAGTGCGCGATCCCATCAAACACTGCTCAACATGAAACACCTCAAGTCATTATGGTCGAAAGTGACAACCACGCACAATTTGATGTCTAGAACCAAAGCAAAGCATTACACCCGTGGTCAAACAAATACATATGCCACGCAACCCGATAAGACATAATCGATACGCCATTCACTAAGCAACGCCCAATTTATCTTCTCGCTTGAATTCCACTAAGAGACCCCAATTGAACTGCTCTATATGTGCCTATAACCAACAAATCATAACACCTCGCAACACATAAATGTAACTCATAGATCTCCCCAGATCACTAATAAGCTCAACAACGGTTAAATCAATACCTCCCTCAATAATGCCACTTGGAGCCAACCAAGCCGACTCAAGATAGAACACTCACCCATATTGGCCTGCCAACAAACTCCTTATCAAGGAAAGCTGAAGCTGCTCCATCCACCTTTATAACTCTACCGTATCGAAAGTGACAACCGCGCACAATTTGATGTCTAGAACCAAAGCAAATCATTACACCCACGGTGAAACAAATACATATGCCACGCAACCCGATAAAACATCATCGATACGCCATTCACTAAGCAACACCCAATTTATCTTCTCGCTTGAATTCCACTAAGAGACCCCAATTGAACCACTCTATATGTGCCTATAACCAACAAATCATAACACCTCGAAACACATAAAGTTAAATCATAGATCTCCCCAGATCACTAATAAGCTCAATAACGGTCAAATCAATACCTTCTTCAATAATGCCACTCGGAGCCAACCAAGCCGACTAAAGATAGAACACTCACCCACATTGGCCTGCCAACAAACTCCTTATCAAGGAAAGCTGAAGCTGCTCCATCCACCTTTATAACTCTACCGGTGCCATACGATACGGTGCCCGACACCAAATCAATACCGAAATCCACAACCTCGCCCGGCGACATGCCTGACGACATGCCCGGCCACAAGGAACACATCCGAAAAGTCCCTCAACACCGGAACTGAATCAATATAAGGAGCCTCAGCACTGACACTCATCACAACACACTAAGTAAGAAAGACAATCCTTCCTAGCCGTCCACTGGGTCTTCGAAATATAAAGCCACTCTACCAGGATATACTCCGACGCACCTCACCACTCAACCCGTGGCCTTTTCGGTATAGCCCGTAGCACAATAGTCCAAAATAATCCATCACAGAGACAACTAGTCTAACCCCAATATCATATCCCATGTCTAAGATACAAAGCAACAAAAGATCCACTCGGGCCTCCCAAATCTCGATACACGCTAAATAGTGCCAATACACACAGTCCACAACCACAACATAGCCTGAATATAAGAACTTCCGTCTCCAATCCACACGGCACATGGATCACCATATCTGATCCCGATTCTGCCATCCGAATACATTCCACACCTCTAATACCCAATCATTTCACGAGAGATACTCAAAAATTCTTCTATACCACCAAGCAAACTCCAATATCAGCTGTCGATTCAGCCTGAAAGTGCCGCAATACTACCAAAGTGACATCAACATAATCACATTGCCCTTTTTGAAACATATACTCTCGTAAAATCACTTCCAATTAACAATACCATTTCCTTAATCATCTGAGGCTACCAGCTGCCTAAGAGTTTTATGAACTTCCTTTCAGAATTGAACTAAAACCTCACACACGCAAATCTCAATCCTTCACAACAACCCGCATATACCATACCATCCCAAGATAACATGAGAACTTCTTCTCCCTTCCGAGCCACAGACATCTACGTACTCAACTAGTCCAGAACCTTCCGTTGGTTCCATCTAGAAGAAAAATCACTATACATCCCATGCTCTACATGCCCATAGAAGATATACATCTCCAAACCACGGTACTAACCATCAAGAACTCTCTGAGTTCCCTTTGCACAAATCAGACCAGCTAGGACTGAATTCTTCTAACTCAACCAAGCAAAGCAACCGTCAAAACCTACGAGCATTGCCGCAAAATACCTGTAAGAACTCATTACCTCGAACACATACAAGGAACAAATCATATTCTTAACATACTGGTCCGGTCTACTACCAAGCTACCCCATCTATCTAAATTTTCCTTCTGATTCATCTTCAACTTGATATTTCCTTTTTGCTGTAGCACCACAATTCCTCAACTCAGACTTACCACACAGAACCAAGCATAAAGACACACCGTCTTAGGGTCATACGTCACTGAATACTTTCTTAAACATTCCCAAAAAACACCACATTCCAAAATACTTTACTCCGAAGAACTTCCTGCGAATCTAAATTCGTTACCTTTACTTTCCTGATACTGATACATTGAATCCCATAATTAACATAGAAATACTACAAGTCTTGACCTCTTCCAATGAAAACTCAGTTTCTAACCACGTATACAACTTTAAAACACCTGATTGTTACATGTAGAATCTTGAACACATTAGAACCATTCTCGAGAGTCATTTACTATATTTACACTGCAATTAGCCTGATCAAATGAACAGAACCACTCGTGCCTCATTAGCACTCTGACACCGTAGGATGTGACCTCATCCCAATACAAACAAGCATCTTCCTGCTCTATACACCAAGCATTCAAATCCAACAACAGCTTAAGTCATCCTGTGATTCTCACACACCTAAGAAGCACCATATGACCTTGTCAAAATTTTCCTTCACTCGAGCCATCCTCTACTTCAATCTTCGTGATCCATCATTGACTCACCAACACGCCTCAAACTGGAACCAACATAGTACCTAATCGTGCAATCAGCTTAATCAATAGCAAACTCCCCCACTTAGCTCGAAGCCATAGATCAAAACACACCCAATAACTCATATAGCATATACTCTATTGATGCCATAATATCATTGTGAGATTAAACTCAATCCTTTATAAGCTTGCGAAACACAGACCATCTGGTACTTGAAATCTTCTGCAAATCTCGCATTCACCCTCGCAACACTCAAACTAACTCTCTAGACAACCCAATTTAGATTTCAACACATATCCTTCACTTGTAAATGAGATCATCTAATAGACAACATAAGGATCACACAGCCTAAGAACACTCCGTAGGAGATAACCCACCTTCTTTGCCTCCAACTACAATTTTTATATACCTTCCACCATCACAAACATTACGCAGTCACTTAATCTTCCTGAGTCTGAACCCATACCACAACAAGAAATTTACTTCACTCCCAACTAGGAAACATGAAAATATTTTTGACACACCCATAACTTAGGGCTGTACCTCGAATCATTATAGAATTCAAGCACCAAATAGTCCTTCTATCATCCCACAGACCTTCCTTGTCACTTCCAAGTCATATAGATACATCTCGCAATACTAACATACTCATCGCATAGTTGCCCAGCCGTCACTCCCACTAATAGGGACACTACCGAACATATAAGTTCAAAAACACATGTTCACGCAATAAACACATCAGTGCTCAAGCCATAGGGAAAGATCCAGCCTCAAGTCCTCCATACTGGCCCAACATAAAGTCACAGAGATTACATCTCGCCTCTCGATCGGTGAAACACAAGACATCAAGGCACATCTGATACTGAGCGCTCATACGCGCATACGGACGCGTGGAAGGAATTTCAAGAGTTACTTTTCAAGAAGGTAAAGTTTTCCTAAAGGTTCTGCAGCCTCTCGAGGATAAATAAAGACATCTCCGTACTAATAGCGAGACTCTATGAAACCTGCTCATAACTCATAATACCTAGTAACCTAGGCTCTGATACCAACTTGTCACGACCCAAACCCTGCTCCGGTCGTGATGACGCCTCTCGGGAAGACAAGGTCAGCCAACCAACACTTTTCGCCTTTGTAGAATTGTCAATATTAATAAAAACTTTAAGCGTAATTAAATAACCACAGTCTACTAAGAAATTTTCTTTATTAAGTGCGGAATACAACCCAAACACAACCCAAACTGGGGTGTCACAAGTCACGAGCATCTATTAGAGTGTAAATACAACTACAAGGACTAAATTAACAATACAGGAATGATGAACATAAGGGAGAAAAGCGGTGCTGCGAATTGTGGCAGCCACCTCGTTAAACTCCGACAATACTGCCTCTGATCGGCCAAAATTCGCTACCGGGTGTATAAATACCTGCATCTGCACAAAAAGTGCATGAAGTAAAGTGAGTACTCCAACACAGTGAGTAATAAAGGTAAATAACAACAGAGTAGTAAGAAATCACGTAAAGAAACCAACATGCTGTATAGAAGTAGTATAAAACCTTTTGAGAAAAAGCAGTGAAGCTGTGAAATCTTTAGAAAATATCTTATCTAAGTTTAAATCTCTTTCGAAAATTACTTTTTCTATAGTTACGCAATGATTGCAAAACAGTTAGTGCCGATAAGCACAAAAAATCCACCCCTTAGGCACAAATACCATAGTATAAAAGGTAAAATGACAAGTAAATATGAAAGATGAACACATAAAAGTGCGGCGTGCCTACCGATCCATATATTGCTACGGAGTGCACCCCAATCCATATATCATGACCCAAAGTAGGCTCCTATCATGACCCAAAATATAACAATCCGACCGGTCATTTTGAGCTCTAGTGCGTCGTTCGGCAGTTTGAGGCCATGAGTAGCTTCACTTTAGGTATTATGATTTGTTCGTGTGGTCGGAACTAAATTTCAAGATGTTCGAAGTAGATTTAGAAAGAAAACTTTAATTTCGGAAGCTTTAAGTTGGAGGAATTGACTAAAGTGTGATTTTTGAGTAAACGACCCCAGAATCGGGATTTTAAGGTCCCAACTAGTTTTTATGATGATTTTAGACTTAGGCATATGCTCGGATCAGATTTTTGATGACCTGGGAGCGTTTCGGCACTTAATATGGAACTTTGGCACTTTGGAATTTCGGTTGATGTGTATTTTATTGTTATCGATGTCTATTTAGAATTCTAAGTATGGGAATAGCTCCGTATGGTAATTCTGGTATTGGGAGCGCATCCAGAAGTGGATTTGGAGGTCCGTAGGTCATTACGGGATCATTTGGCGAAAGTTGAAAATTTGAAGGTTTTTGAAAAGTTTGACCAGGAGTTTACTTTTTGATATCGGGGTAGGATTCCCATTCTAGAAGTTGGAGTAGGTCCGTAATGTTGAATTTGACTTATGTGAAAAAAATTTGAGGTCAATCGAATGTGATTTGATAGGTTTCGACATTGAGTGTAGAAGTTTGAAGTTCTAAAGTTCAATAAGCTTGTTTGGGGTGCGATTCATGGTTTTGACATTGTTTGATGTGATTTAAGGCCTCGAGCAAGTTTGTGTTAACTTCGGATTTGCTTCAGAGTTTTTTGTTAAGACTTTAGATATCTAGTTCTGGTTTTATTGCATTTGCGATGTTTTGGTCACAAATACAACTACCGCTTTTGCGAGGTATTCCTCGCATTTGCGTGCCCGAGCTGCTGGGGAACGAATCACATTTGCGAATATATGGTCGCGTTTGCGACGCCTGAAGAGTCGCATTTGCAAACTATGTGTCGCATTTACGATGAAGGCCTGGTCTATAAGGGGTCGCATTTGCGATGCTTTAATTTGTCCACATTTGCGGTTCGCAATTGCAAACACCCTGTCGCAAATGCGACATTTGTGACTAGAGCCAAGGGCTTTTATTCTGGGACATAGCTCATTTCTCTCGTTTCCCACATGGCTTGCGATTTTTGAGAGCATTTTGAGAGGGGTTCTTTCAACATCAAGAGGTAAGTGATTTTTACTAGTTGTGAGTTAAATGCAAGATTTGTATATGGATTTAGACTTGAAAGTTTGTAGAAATTTGGAATTTTGAAGAAAAACTAGAAATTTGTATTATTGGATTTTTAACACGAATTTGTGCATGAATTATGATAAATTATATATATGAGTTCGTGGGGTTATGGGTAATGTTTATCTTCAAAAAATTTCAGAATTCGGGCATGTGATCTCGAGGGCGATTTTATCAACTTTTCGAACGCGACTAGAAATTGTTGTAAATTAGATTGTATTGAGTATTAGAGTATATATTTATGGATTTGTATATTTATTCATTATTTTAAGCGTTGGCCATCGGTTTGAGTTGTTGGAAACTTTTGGGAGCTGGTTATGGAATTTTGGAGCGGGGTAAGTCTCTTTCTAATCTTACAAGAGGGAATTTACCCCATAGGTGAACTAAATTAATATATGATTCTATTTGTGGGTGCTACGTACGCCCGAGTTAATGAGAGTCCGTACGTAGCTATTGGTTATGCCTATGTCCGAATAGTTTTAGGTTTACACCATGCCTTGTTGATATTGTTATTTGATTATGCTTATTATTAGACTTGAAAAGAGTTGAGATTGAGTATGCTAATTGAATTGCCTTGAAAAAATGTCAAATGGAGGAAATTGAGATGTTAAAAGCTTTAATTTGAATTTTTTATTTTTTTAAAAAGAATTAAGGAATATTATAATAATTTGAGAAATCTATGTTAAACCGTATTTCAAATATATCGAGCAGGGTAAATTTCCACTACTCTTATGGGAGTAGGTCGATCGCCTAGGCAGGTTAAATAGAAGTATCTATGGTTTGCACCGTTCGACCTTCGGTAGTGCACAATTTATATTTATATGTTTGTTCAGGCCGTACGACCTCGTCATGACTTGCGCAAGATAACTATTGGGAACTAATAACAATTGACATTTGCTTTATTGGCTTGAGATATAAATTTTTAAATGATGAAAAGAATTTGGGAATTTCTATTAGTAAAAAGGATTGTTGATTATTTTCGGTTATTGAATTTTCATCTATGTTATGTATTTCATGCTTAAATATAATGCTTGCATTTGTTATTAGCCTAGATTTAGTGTCAGATTCGACCCATCGTCACTACTTATTCGAGGTTAGACTGAATACTTACTGGGTACACCTTGATTTACATACTCATACTACACTTGCTGCATATTTTTGTGCAGGTACATATATTTCTAGTGGCCTTGTGAGTGTAGAGGCATGGTTTAATACGGGGACTTAGGTGAGCGGCATTTCATATTACGACCCGTAGCCATCAAAGCCTCTTTCAGAGTTATTTAAATATTTACTATCTATTTTGTATTCCAAAAAGATGCTATATTTTATTTTATCTTCCTAGTTGATGCTAATGCAGTTGTGACACTGGGTTGTGGGGGTACTTGTGACTTGTTCTGTGGCGTAGTTGGGAAAATAATACCATTTACTCTATAAATTTTATTTATTATTATTAAATTGAAGGAAAACTTATGATTTAAAAATGCTAAATTGAGCAATTAAGTTAATCAATTATTGTTGGCTTGCTTGAGAGCGGTATTAGGAGTCATCACGACCTTAATAGATTTTTGGTCGTGACATAATGATTCACCACAAGCTTCATGATGGCACTTAATAATATTACTAAGAACGATTAAGTTAGTTTAACAATGATAATTTGAATTATAGTTTAACACAAATACTGAAAAGCCTACGCGACAATGATCATAAAAACCTCCCAAGATTTGGTAATACAGAGTCACGGAATCTAGCTGAATACATGAAATGATCTCAAGGATCAAAATAAAACCGTGCAAATAACAACCGATACTAAAATATAAGGAAAGGACTCCAAGGTGTGAGCACGTGATTTTTGCCCCAAGCAAATTGTTCCAAAATATAGGCAAAAATAATTTTTGAATTTGTGTGGCAATTTATTGATAATTGTTTGATTAATAATAACTCATGAAATAAGTAGAATTAGTAGGACTTTTTCTAAATTTTGAAAGGAAAAACAAAACAAAATACCATTAGAAAATACCAAAAATAGAAATTAATTACTCTTTAATTTTAGAAAAATCAGAAAATTAAAGGGAAAATTAAAAGAAAATACAAAGAAAATACAAAGGAAACAAATAAATAAATAAATACAAAAAAAGTAAAATAAAAATATATAGAAACGAAAATAGATACACAAAAAATACGAAAGCACAAAAATACAATGTATAATGAAAATAATACAATACAAATTGGGCCAAATACAAAATACAGTAGCCCAAGTGATTAAATACACTAACCTGGACCAAAAGAAAACAAACCTGGTCTGCCTATAAACCAAAACGACACCGTCCAGAGGTGATTTAATATGGACCATCGATTCATTTGATCAAACAGACCAGAGTAACGGTGGCTTAATAAATAAAACGACGTTGTTCATCTAAAACACTCAGGGCCGTTCATTTGGTTCATCCAACGGATGAAATTCAAGGCTTCATTTAATCACACGACGTCGTGTGATAAGAAGTAAATCCTAGCCATTCGTTTAATCAATCCAACGGTCCCAGATTATCCAAGGCTTTTAAATACACAACAAACGTTACATATCGATTCATATGTATCATCGTCTCTAAAACAGAAACCCTAGCCGCCCTAAGCTTCTCTCAACATCCCTCCAGAAATCTACCGGCGGGAAGCCCTACTAGTTCAGATCAAATCACCACGAACACCCCTGAATCACTATGAACTCCTCTTTCACCCTATCTATTTATTTTCTTTCAAATCAGACTCAAACTCGTTGAATATTGAAAACCAAGTCACCGGAACCCTAGCCGGCGACCAAACTTTTGAACCAGTGTTCACCATTAACACCCCAGGACAGTCTCTTCATCCTCTTTAACCCCCACTAGATAGTTTTCTTCGAATCAAGCCCAAACTGTTTGAATATTAAAAAATATCTCGCCGGAAAATCCACTCTGGCGAACACTCCTAATCCCAAAACCAACCTAATAGACCCCTAGACTTATTCCTAAAGTCTTTCTTACAAAAAAAAAACTCGAAGAGTCCGTTCAAAGATCAAAAAATCCAAGAAAAATGACTCATGAACTTCCAATGTTCTGGATAACCAATAAAAGTGAAGAAAAATGAAGGAAAAAAAAAGCAGAAAAAAGAAAGAAAGAAAAGAAGAAACAAATTGAAAAGCTAGTTGTTCTAATCCTGATTTTACTATCTGCATGCCTTTACTTTCTTAATTCTTTCTATTTGTTCTATCACATGTCTTTGCCTTCCTGATTGTTTTATCACATGCCTATTTGTCTTCTGATTTTGCT
>MU772370.1:0-43104 GCA_026770625.1 Nicotiana glauca
TAGAATCAGAGGAATCATAGAGATTGTACACTCAAATATTCGAAATCAAATACTACGATTGTTGCGATATTTTCGATCTTGATTTTATTTTCTTGAAGCAAATTTATTGTCTACACCTACAGTTGGAGAATTTTCCCGATTAGATGAAATAATTTCATATCTAAACCAAGTAAAAGACAATCAAGCGTTATCGCATAAGATAATAAATACATTAATAAATTGCCCTACTCTAGGGAGGTTAGAATATAGGATTTTGATAATCTTGACACCTAGATATACCACTTTAGCAAACTGTTGTTGACTTGTTAAATTGATTGTTTTTTTTTAAATCTAAATTCCATTAATATTTATCTTGACATGTTAAATTTATCACTCATTATGTGGCAATTTGTGAAATTAATCGACATTTCTTTAATTTTATAGAAGGCGTGCACAACGTAATATTAAAATTTTAAGGAGGGGAGATAATAACCATAATTATGGACCTCTTATGAATGATGATACATTTGAAAGTATTATTTACTGATAATTTTTTATAAACACTGTATAATTAATAGTTAAGACAATTAAATCGTGAAATAGCAAAGAAAAACAGAAAAACATCTTCACATAGATATTTTCTAAGGCCGTTTATCATGAAATTGTAAAGTGATAAAAATCATTACATTATCATATATTCCTATATAATTGATTTGGTAGATATGATTCACAAACACCCTTTGATACGCGTAACCACGGTAGGATATCAGAATTTTTCACCATTATCTAAATTTTTCGAGTTCGAGCACTAAAAACACAAAAAAAAAAAAAAAAAAAAAAATACTTGATAAGGAAGAGTTTCCCCATGTAATAAGTTGTATGCAACGTAAATTCGAATTAGCTGGGCTAGTGAATTCAGGTAGAATGAAATAAATAAAACTTTGATATTCCTCCGCAATTCCTTAAAGTTTAGTTGCAAAGTTTAAATATTGAAAGATTGCAAATATATGTCAAACTATACTACATAAGTTTACTCTTATTGAAGTGAAATGAAGGTAGCGCAATTAGTCCAAAATTTTGTGTTGATAATGTGAAATTTTCTACACAAACTTGTAACTAATACTAGTATATAAACTTAACTCTTATTACTTCACATTTTTCACTCTTTCAATTCATTCTTTTTGTTTTAATTTATTTATTTCAACCGGTAAATGACCAAATTCCACTGGTATTGATGTGGTAGAATCCCAATTAACCAATAATATCATATATTTGTATAAGGTGGAAATCGAGCTCGTCCACTGCATGACAAGTCAGGGCTGAAACAAGATGGGTTGAAGAACGACCCCGGATTATATCGAACCAAGGTACGAAGTTAGATCATCGAGCCCGTGACTCCGGAACTAACCTCGACTCCGAACAAGATCGAGGAATCTTTATCGGACCAAATAACGGAAGGCCAAAATATCCGCAATCAGTTGGTTATGATGGCGAAAATCTCGACACGTATCAAGGAGAGGCTGATTAGTTAGCAAATTATGAGATTTTCTACCTTTTATAGAATTGTACCTAGAGTTGACTCCCCTATTATATAAAAGGGGCATCTTATCATTTGTAAGGGACATTAAAACACGCATCCAAAAGTAATACACTATTATTTCTAGTTCTTATGATCTTGCAATTCTGTTCTGTCATCGATTGAGGCAATTTTTGGCTCGAGGGTGACCAACCTTCAAGACTAATACTGTTCAACTTGTGTGATTTGCATTTATTTTTTTGTCATTGATTTCAATATTAATCTGTCTTCTCAATTTGTATCAAATTATATCATGTATCCTTAAAATCGCGTATAAATTCAATCGTATCCAATTTTGAGGGTAAACGTTCGACACCCACCGTGGGGCTAAGGATAATAGTGATTATTTGATACGAATTTCCATCACACACACTATTTTTCACTTGTCCTTTGAAGTGTCTTTAATTAAAGACTTAAACTCAAAATGTCAAAATAGCAATTAGCACATCTACCTACTGACGTTGAGTCTGTTCACCACAATGAAAACAATAACGTAGTGCTCGGTAACGAGGTACCGCCCGTTGATCCCGTCGGAATTCCAATTGTGGACCTGTTGGATGCTAATTCTCATGTGGATATCGACACAAGTCTCCCTACTGACCCCGAGACTAGCATCCGTGGTGGAGACCGGTTAACGACACAAAATACTCAAAATAGTGAAGGAGACGAGATCAATATATAGATGATCTTCGAAATATTGCAGACACAACATGCAACAATAGCTTAGTTACAAAACCAAAGCCGCGTTCCAATCAGGATCGAGCTCGATCCGTCTCGTGAGATCACTCACAGAGAGGAACTAGTTGTAGAGAGCTCGAATGGGAGTGAGTCGGGTAACAACCCCAAAATCATAAAGATACTCGAAGTGCTAACAAAACGAATAGAATCAGGGGGAAAGAAAATTGAAGCAAACGACAAAAATGTGGAAACCTACAATTCTAGGGTCGACCAGATCCCGGGAGCGCCTCCGATATTGAAAGGATTGGATTTCAAGAAGTTTGTACAGAAACATTTCTCTCCGAGTGTGGCTCCAAAGCCGATCCCTAAAAAGTTCCGTATGCCTGAGATTCCTGAGTACAACGGAACAACAAACCCAAACGAGCATGTCACTTCGTACACCTGCTCCATCAAAGCAAACGACTTGGAGGGTGATGAGATCGAGTTTGTCTTGCTGAAGAAATTCGGAGAAACCCTGCAAAAAGGTAGCCATGATATGGTATCACAAATTACCCCATAATTTCATTGACTCATTATATATGCTTGCAGACTCTTTTGTGAAGGTAAACAATGGGCTATCAAGGTCGAAACCAGGAAATCAGACATCTTCAAAGTAAGGCAAAAGGATAATTAGATGCTTAGGCCATTCAAATGGAATGGGTTTTATCCAAGGGCTCAATGTTCAAAGTTCGGTGGCTTCACATCAATTGAAACAAAATATGTTAGAATATCCGGCTGTCACTTAAGCTGATATGCATAACCGATATCAATCGAAGATCAGAGTCGAAGATGATCAACTGGGGGCTGCTTCCGGGTTCGTTTATCCTATTAGAGCCGTCAGAGTCAAGAGAGATATTGATTGTGTGCTAAGGTTGAACAAGGATCGATCTTGATACCCAATTTTTCCTATAATATTTTTTTCAAATGCATGTATGCCTTCAAAATTATGCATTAGCATCAATTGATTTTTTTTACATAATTTCTATATTTTTAGGAATTTTTAATTAATTTATTCCAGTATTTTATTTATATAAATAAGTACAAATTGCATCACAAAGGACTTTATAACAATATTGCTATTTATATTTATATTAGGCTGAAATTATCGCACCAGTAACCACATTTTACATTTTGGGTTACAATTGCAATACTTTGCAATTATAGCCCATGCATGCATTATTATATTATTTTACCGGAAAATATTTCATTGTATTTTTAAGATATTGAGTAATTATTTTGAAGCATTTCTATGCATGAAAATTATTTTTAGTAAGCTGTTAATTATTATCAATTAAATAGGTATTTAATAAATGACCCTTTTTATTTCGGACCTACCCTAATTAAATGGCTCAATTTCAACCCGAAATCCCTAACCCACTAAGACCATGCCTAAATCGAATTAAAACCCGGCCCCTAAACCTTTCGATCCTGGCCGTTGACACAGAGATCAACGGCCACCGTTCACTTTTACCATTTTTAAAATGAATGACCCCCTAACCTAATTCATTCTTACCAAACAGTCGCCCTAGAATCCCTAATTGTGATGACTCAAACGGTCATCACTTGTTTTAAATTAAATTCTATGACTCCAAGACCTTAAAAACCTCATTTAGAGTCACCTCAATTTTCGTGCGCAGTCCGGACGTGTAGTCGGAAAGCTTAAATGAGAAACTGTGTGAAAAAGATAAGTTTTAACTCTAAAATGAATTAATTTGACCTTGGTAAACGTTTTGGGTAACCCATACTAATGATTTGACAGTCCCGGAGGGTCCGTATGAAAATATGGGACTTGGGCGTATGCCCGGAATCAAATTTCGAGGTCCCAAGCCCAAGAAATAATTTTTTTAGTAAAATTATTTTTTTGAAATTGTTTAAGGAAATTTGAAGTGAAAATTGATTAGAACGTATTGGTATCGGGCCCGTATTTTGGTTCCGGTACCCGGTACAGGTCTTATATATGGTTTAAGTCATTCATGTGAAATTTGGCTGAAAACGGACGTCCTTTGACGTGATTCAGACCTAAATTGGAAAATTTGATGTTTGATGAAGTTTGAAAGAATTCTTGGATTTTGAGGTTTAATTCGATGTTTATGATATTATTTTGGCGATTTGATCGCACGAATAAGTTCGTAGGATGTTTTTGAGGTTGTGTGTATATTTGGTTTGGAGCCCCGAGGGCTCGGGTGAGTTTTGGATAGGCCACGAGGTGCATTTTTGAACTTGAAATTTGCTGGTATGAACTGATCTACAGGCTTCGCATTTGCAATTCTAGGCTCGCAATTGCGAGCTCGAAAATACGACAAACCACTCGCAAATGCGAAAGAGGGGACTAGCAGCCTTAGTACCAAATGCGACCTCACCATCGCAAAAGCGAATTCGCAATTGCGACCACCCTCTCGCAAATGCGATGATGGATGGGAAGCTGAGGTATCGTAAATGCGACGGAAGTTTCGCAAATGCAAAAGTCAATGATTCCGTCAGTGTTCACAAATACGAACTATATCTTCACAATTCCTACATCAGCAGGTCGGGGTTCGCAATTGCGAACCATGTTCGCATTTCCCATATCTGAGACTTGCATTTTTTTTATACTTAGCCGATTTTGATCATTTTTAACATCTTTTCAAAACACAAACTCCTTTGGGTGATTTTCCAAGAACAAGTCTTCTTCCAAACCGATCGTAAGTTAGTTTTTACTCATTTCCTTCAATCATTTACATCTTTTAACATGATTTCAACCTAAAATCAAAGATTTTCATGAGGGAAATTGGGGTGTTTTGGGTAGAACCTAGGTTTTTCAAAAATTGAGGATTTGGACCTCAATTTGAGGTCCGATTTCAAAATAAATTATATATTTGAGTTCCTGGGGGAATGGGTAATCAGGTTTTGGTTCGAACCTCAGGTTTCGAGCACCTGAGCCCGGGGGCGATTTTTGACTTTTTGGGTAAAACTTTGGAAAACTCGTTTTCATGTATTGGGGTTGATTCGTTTAGCGTTTATTGATGTAATTAATTAATTTGTGATTTGATACGAGTGAATTGGCGGTGGAATCAAAGGGTAAAGCTATAATTGAGACTTGAGTTGTGCTCAAGGCATCGAGGTAAGTGTTTGGTCTAACCTTAGCTTGAGAGATTAGGAGTTGAGTCCTATTTTCTATGTGGTAATTATGGAGTACGACGTATAGGTATGGTAACGAGTATCTATACGTTGGTGTCTTGCATGACCGTGAGTCTTTAAATTGTAAATATCTTGATTTCGTTGTAACTCTCATGCCTTGGTGATGATTCCTATTTGTTGTGAAAGACTTGTGGAAGGAAATTGTGACCTATGAACATTGAGGAACATTGGCTCAAGTTATATTACAAGTTGTGAAAGTATATGAGATGATTGAACCCTTTGGAGTGTTGGCTCAAGTGGTAAAGTGAGTTATAAAATAAAAGTGAAGGAAAGAGAAAGAGTTATTAAATAGTTCCCTTGCCGGGATATTGTTGCTTTGTGGATTATTTCTCTTGCCGGGATGTTGAGATTATTGATGTTGTACCCTTGCCAGAATTTAATTGTTTAATTGTGTTCCCTTGCCGGGATTTTTATTAATATTTTATTTATTCCCTTAGCCCTTGTTTGTGATTATTATTTGGGTGAGGAAGAGTGTTAAAGCACAAAGGGTGATGCCGTATACTTATTGATTTCTGATTCATTATTGTTGTCTGAGTTATGTTGCTTCTTTCATTACTTGATGACTTTTAATTGAAGTTGATATCTTCCCCACATCATGATCCCCCTCCCATATTGATTGGGTATCTCTGTATCTCTATTCCGTTGTGTGTGTGTATATATATATATATAAAACTGTACAAGTTTACGTGGTAGTCCGATCTAGCCTCGTCACTACTTCGCCAAGGTTAGGCTAGGCACTTACCAGCACATGGGGTCGGTTGTGCTGATACTACACTCTGCACTGTGTGCAGATCCCGGAGTAGCATTTGGTGCGCAACAGTATTTTGGGAGTTAGCCTTCAGTCCACCGAGACACAGAGGTAGCCTTGCAGGCGTCCGCAGGCCCGGCGTCTCCTCTATCTTATATTTCATTCTGTTATCTCATGTATCCAAGACAACAGTGCTATATTTCTTTCAAACGGTTATATTTAGTACTCTTAGTAGTCCGTGGATATTGTGACACCAGTTTTTGGGTAGAGGCATATATTGATTTCCGCATTATTGTTTAGCTTATTTAATTTAAGTCTTCTGCTTTATTTTCATATTATGATGTTATTTAAATATTTAACGCTTGTTGTTATGATTGATAAAATGATTTAAAATAAAGGAGTTAGGAGTTTATGATTTGTGGCTTGCCTAGCTTCTACGAGTAGGCGCCATCACAACCTCCGAGGGAGGGAAATCCGGGTTGTGACAAGTTGGTATAAGAGCTCTAGGTTACATAGGTCTCACAATTCACGGACAAGCTCAGTAGAGTCTGAGGGATCGGTACAGAGACATATGTATTTATCCCCCAGAGGCTACAGAGTTAGGAAAAGTTTCACATTTGTTCTTTCTTGTCGTGCGGTTTGATTTCTCAATACTAATTGAATTTCTACTCTGTTCTTTCGAAGATGGCGAGAACATGTGCTTCCTCATCTACCGCTCAGCAGCCCAAGCCCCCAGCAGCAGCACCCACTAGGGGCAGAGGGCGAGGGCGAGGCTGTGCTAGAGGCTGAGGTATGGGCAAAGCTCAGCCCCGAGCGGCAGCACCAGTGGCAGAGCCTCTGGTTGATTTTGACGAGGAGGTTCCGGCCTCAGCAGTTCCGGTGGGCCCAACTTAGGTCCTAGAGGGGTTTATTGCTACCCCAGTTCTTCAGGATGCTCTAGTCCGATTGATGGGCCTCATGGAGAGTGTCACCCGTACAGGGTTGCTTCCTGTAGCACCAGCCACTTCTCAGACTGGAGGAGGAGCCCAGACTCCTACTACTCGTACTCCGGAGCAGGTAGCTCCCGAGATTCAAACTTCAGCAATTCAGCTAGTTAGAGCAGCTCAGCTGGATGTGATAGCCCAGGCCAGTAATGGAGCAGCTATGTTTGCCGATGCTTTATGGAGATTGGATAGGTTCACCAAGCTCTTCACTGCTACCTTCAGTGGTGCATCTACCGAGGATCCTCAGGATTATTTGGACAGCTGCCACAAGGTTCTTCAGAACATGGGTATTGTTGAGACCAATGGGGTTGATTTTGCTACATTTTGCTTGTCTAGTTCCGCCAAGACTTGGTGGAGGGATTATTTCTTAGCTAGACCAGCAGGGTTGCCAGCCTTGACCTGGGAGCAGTTCATGTAGCTGTTTCTGGACAAGTTTCTCCCTAGTACACAGCGGAGGCCTATCGGAGGTAGTTCGAGCGTCTTCGGCAGGGATCCATGACAATCACCCAGTACGAGACCATGTTCATTGATTTGGCTCGCCATGCTCTTATTATACTTCCCACCGAGAGGGAGAGAGGGAGACGGTTTATTGATGGGCTCTTTCAGCCGATTCGTCTCCAGATAGCTTGGGAGGCTAGGAGTGAGATATCCTTCTAGGAGGCGGCCAATGTGGCCTAGAGGATTGAGATGGTATTATTACAGGAGGTGGTCACAGTGCAGACAAGAGACCCCATCAGTCAGGCAGATTTAATGGTGCATCATCTGGAGGCAGAGATTCATATGATAGGGGTCATCCTCCTAGGCCATTCCAGTAAGAACTCTAGGTTTCTCACGGTGCCTTAGGTGGCCGCGGTTCTGACACGTACTATTCCGATCAACAATCCTTTAGTGTACTGCCAACTCCTATCTGTGCACCGTCCCTTCAGAGTTTTCGGGGTGTTCATTTAGCTCGACCGGGTCAGCAGTCTCAGCAGTTGAGGGCTTATTACACTTGTGGTGACACATGTCACACTGCTAGGTTTTGCCCTCGAGCACCGAGTAGCTCTCAGCATCAGGGTTCCCGTGCCATGGTTCAGGCACCAGGTGTTCCGCAGCCTGCCCAACCAGCTAGAGGTAGGGGTAGAGGTACTAGAGGTAGAGCTTAGACCGCCAGTAGTAGAGGCTAGCCAGTAGTAGGCCATCTCAGAGAGGTAGATCAGAGTGTTAGGTCCCAACCCTGATGTTATGCTCTTCAGGCTAGGCCCGAGGCTTCAGATGCAGTTATTATAGGTACGGTTCTGGTTTATGATAGAGATTCTTCAGTGTTGTTTGATCCGGGGTCTACGTATTCGTATGTGTCATCTTATTTTACCCCGTACTTAGTCACGCCTAGTGATGCATTTAGTGTTCCTGTTTATGTGTCTACACCGATGGGTGATTCTATTGTGGTCGATCGAGTCCATCGTTCTTGTATTGTGGTGATTGGGGGTCTTGAGACTCGTGTAGATTTGTTGCTTTTAGACATGGTTGACTTCGATATTAAATTGGGGATGGACTGGTTATCACTGTACCACGCTATCTTGGACTATCATGCCAAGACTGTGACCTTAGCTTTACCGGGTATGCTTTGTTTAGAGTGGAGAGGGACTCCTAGTCATTCTACCTACAGTGTTATCTCGTATGTGAAGGCTCGACGTATGGTCAAGAAGGGGTGTTTGGCCTATTTAGCCTATGTTCGTGATTCTAGTGCTGAGGTTCCCTCTATTGATTCTGTGCCAGTTGTTTGTGAGTTTCATGATGTTTTCCCTTCAGACCTGCCGGGTATGCCACCTGATAGGGATATTGACTTCCATATTGATCTGGTTCCGGGCACTCAGCCCATTTCTATCCCGCCGTATCGTATGGCACCGCCTGAGTTGAAAGAGCTAAAGGAACAGTTGCAGGATTTGCTTGAGAAGGGTTTCATTAGACCTAGTGTTTCGCCTTGGGGAGCGCAAGAGTTATTTGTCAAGAAAAAGGATGGGTCATCCAAATGGATCATTATGAGGCTTTATATGGTAGGCGGTGTCGGTCTCCGGTTGGACTGTTTGAGCCGGGAGAGGCTTGGTTGTTGGGTATGGATCTGGTTCAAGAGACTTTGGACAAGGTTAGGATCATTTAGGATAGGCTTCGTTTAGCTTAGTCCAGGAAAAAGAGTTATGCAGACCGCAAGGTTTGAGATGTGGCTTTCATGGTCAGTGAGCAGGTATTGCTTCGAGTGTCGCCTATGAAGGGCGTGATGACATTTGGGAAGAAGGCAAAGCTTAGCCCTAGATTCATTGGTCTGTTTAAGATTATTGATAGAGTGGGAGATGTGGCTTATAGACTTGTATTGCCGCCGAGCTTATCAGCCGTGCATCCAGTATTTCATGTGTCCATGCTTCGTAGGTATCACGGCGATCCATCCCACGTGTTAGATTTCAGCACTGTCCAGTTGAACTAGGACTTGTCTTATGAGGAGGAGCCGATAGCTATTCTAGACCGGCAGGTTCGTTAGTTGAGATCGAAGAGTTTTCCTTCTGTTTGTATTCATTGGAGAGGTCAGCCTCCTGAGGCATCGACCTAGGAGTCCGAGTCTAATATGCAGAGCCGTTATCCCCATTTTTTTCCCGACTCAGGTACTTTCTTCTTCTGTCCGTTCGAGGACGAACGATTATTTTAGAGATGGAGAATGCGATGACTGTTATTTTAAATTAAATTATATAACTCCGAGGCCTTGAAAACCTCATTTAGAATCACCTCAATTTGCGTGCGTAGTCTGAGCGCGTAGCAGAAAAGCTTAAATGAGAAACTTTGTGAAAAAAATGATAAGTTTTAACTATAAAATGAATTAATTTGACCTTGGTCAACATTTTGGGTAAATGGACCCGGATCCGGACCAGTGATTTGATAGTCCTGGAGGGTCCGTAGGAAAATATGGGACTTGGGCATATTCCCGGAATCGAATTCCGAAGACCCAAGCCCGAGAAATAAATTTTTTAGTAAAATTATTTTCTAAAATTATTTAAGGAAATTTGAAGTGAAAATTGATTAGAACGTATTGGTATCAGGCCCATATTTTTGTTCTGGCGCCTGGTACAGGTCTTATATATGGTTTAAGTTATTTCTGTGAAATTTGATTGAAAACGGACATCGTTTGACGTGTTTCAGACCTGAATTGAAAAATTTGATGTTTTATGAAGTTTGAAATAATTCTTGGATTTTGAGGTTTAATTCGATATTTATGATGTTATTTTGGCAATTCAATCGCACGAATAAGTCCGTTGGATGTTTTTGAAGTTTTTTTTATATTTGGGTTGGAGCCCCGAGGGCTCGGGTGGGTTTTGGATAGGCCATGGGTGCATTTTTGAACTTGAAATTTGCTGGTATGAATTGACCTGCACGCTTCGCATTTGCGAAGCCTGGCTCGCAATTCAGAGCTCGCAAATGCGACAAACCGCTCGCAAATGTGAAAGAGGGGACTAGCAGCCTGAGTCGCAATTGCGACCAGCCTCTCGCAAATGCGATGATGGCTGGGAAGCTGAGGTATCGCAAATGCGACGGAAGTTTAGCAAATGCGAATGTCAAGGATTCCGTCAGTGTTTGCAAATGCAAACTATATCTTTGCAATTCCCACATCAGCAGGTCGGGGTTTGCAATTTTGAAACCCTGTTCGCATTTCCCATATCTGAGACCTGCACTTTTTTTATACTTAGCCGATTTTGAGTCATTTTTAACATCTTTTCAAAACACATACTCCTTTAGGCAATTTTCCAAGAACAAGTCTTCTTCCAAATCGATTGTAAGTTAGTTTTTACTCATTTCCTTCAATCATTTACATCTTTTAACATGATTTCAACCTAAAATTAAAGATTTTCATGGGAAAATTGGGTGTTTTGGGTAGAACCTAAATTTTTCAAAAATTGGGGATTTGGACCTCAATTTGAGGTCCGATTTCAAAACAAATTATATATTTGAGTTCATGGGGGAATGGGAAATCAGGATTTGGTTTGAATCTCAGGTTTCGACCATGTGAGCCAGAGAGCGATTTTTGACTTTTTGGGTAAAACTTTGAAAAACTCATTTTCATGCATTGGGGTTGATTCATTTAGCGTTTACTGATGTAATTAAGTAATTTATGATTAGATACGAGCGAATTGGCGGTGGAATCAAGGGGTAATTCTATAATTGAGACTTGAGTTGTGTTCAAGGAATCGAGGTAAGTGTTTGGTCTCACCTTAGCTTGAGGGATTAGGAGTTGAGTCCTATTTGCTATGTGGTGATTGTGGAGTACGACGTTTAGGCATGGTGACGAGTATCTATATGTTGGTGTCTAGCATGACCGTGAGTCTTTAAATTGTGAATATCTTGATTTTGTTGTAACTCTCATTCCTTGGTGATGATTCCTATTTGTTGTGAAAGGCTTGTGGAAGGAAATTGTGACCTATGAACATCGAAGAGTATTGTCTCAAGTTATATTACAAATTGTGAAAGTATATGAGATGATTGAACCCTTTGGAACGTTGGCTCAAGTGGTAAAGTGAGTTATGAAATAAAAGTGAAGGAAAGATAAAGAGTTATTAAATTGTTCCATTGCCGGGATAATATTGCTTTGTGGATTATTTCCCTTGCCGGAATGTTGTGATTATTGATGTTGTACCCTTGCCAGGATTTAATTATTTAATTGTATTCCCTTGCCGGGATTTCTATTAATATTTTGTTTATTACCTTGACCCTTGTTTGTGATTGTTGTTTGGGTGAGGAAGAGTGTTAAAACACGAAGGGTGATGCCGTGCATTGTTTGTTATTGTGAGGAAAGAGTGTAAAGCATGAAGGGTGATGTAGTGCCGCACGATGTACCATTCCGTGTCGATTCTATTAATTATATGTGAGGAAAGAGAGTAAAAGCATGAAGGGTGAAGCCGTGCATATTTTTATCATATAATTGCTTTGGTGAGGGAAGAGAGTAAAAGCACGAAGGGTGATGCCGTGCGCATTTTTATTATGTTATTGCTTGTTGAGGACGATAGTAAAAGCACGAAGGGTGATGCCGTGCACATTTTATTATACCATTGCTTGGTGAGGACGAGAGTAAAGGCACGAAGGGTGATGCCGTGCATTTATAGTTTTCTGATTCTTTATTGTTGCCTGAGTTATGTTGCTTCTTTCGTTACTTAATGAATTTTAATTGAAGTTGCTATCTTCCCCACAGTATGCTCCCCCTCCCATATTGATTGGTTATTTCTGTATATCTGTTCCGCTGTATATATATATATATATATATATATATATATATATATATATATATATATATATATATATATATATATATATATATATATATATATATAATTGTAGATGTTTATGTGGTAGTCCGGTCTAGCCTGTTCATTACTTCGCCGAGGTTAGGCTAGGCACTTAGCAACACATGGGGTCGGTTGTGCTGATAGTAAACTCTGCACTGTGTGCAGATACCGGAGTAGCATTTGGTGCACAGCAGTAGTTCGGGAGCCAGCCTTCAGTCCACTGAGACACCGAGGTAGCCTTGCAGGCGTCCGTAGACCCGGCGTCTCCTCTATCTTATATTTCATTCTGTTATCTCATGTATCTGAGACAAATAGTGTTATATTTCTTTCAAACACTTGTATTTAGTACTCTTAGTAGTCCGTGGATGTTGTGACACCAGTTCTTGGGTAGAGGCATATGTTGATATCCGCATTATTGTTTAGCTTATTTGATTTAAGTCTTCCGCTTTAATTTTATATTCCGTTGTTATTTAAATATTTAATGCTTGTTGTTAGGATTGATAAAAGGATTTAAAATAAAGGAGTTAGGAGTTTATGATTTGTGGCTTGCATAGCTTCTACGAGTAGGCGCCATCACGACCCCTGAGGGTGGAAAATCTGGGTCGTGACACTAATCCTATCCGTCTCTCTAAGACCTAATCCTAACCCTAGCCGCCGCTACCCAAAACTAGCCCCAATCCCTTTGATTCCTATTTGATCCATGGATTTCCATGGATGTTTAAGACTTCTACTTATCTCTTACGTCTCCTGGTTGCTCGGTCTTGCGATCTAATGGAAAGATCTCGAAGAGATATAGTCCAGAGCTTGTTCAAGACTCCCTGAGAGTCCGCCTATGGTCTGTGAGTGCTTTTCTATCAATTTTTACGGTGCAAATATCTGATTCAAGGCTAGATTATCTTTACCCTTTCCTTTTTCTTCAAAATCCTAATGTTTAGACTTGAATATGTCCAGATATTTGTAGATCTGGAATGATTCTGAGTTCATCGCTGATTTTTTTCTTTTAGATTCTCTTATTTCTCTACTATCAACTGATTTTTAGCATTGTGTTACGAAGGGTTTTTGGTTTCCTTGTTATTTATTGTCCGAATCTCTTCATATTTGAAGTATTTCAAGTTTCCATGTCTGTTTTCTTTAAGGGTTCTCTGATCTTCCCACTATAATCAACTTTTAGTATTTTTTACAATAGGTTTTTGGCTTCGCAAAAGGTTTCCTTAGATTCTTATGTTTTGTTTAATCTTTCTTGCATTATTATGTTTTTTGTTCAATTGTCTGACTATGCATTGTTTTATTTTAAACTCTTGTCCGTTATTCTTTGAATAATTGACTGATTAGCCTAATTATCTAGGGTTTTTGTTTTGTTTACTGAATTAATTTACTGATTTTTGTTTGTTTCCCTTAATCCTGAGGTTCTTGATTTATGTCTCTTGCCTACTTATGGGTTAATTGACCCTTGATTGGTCTCTGATTACCCGTGTTGGCTATGTGTGAAATTGAATACTTGATTTAAGGGTTCTAACTTCAATTGACTGATAAACCAATTTCTTGCCTTATTTAAAATTCAATCAGGGTTATTTATGGGTATAACTCCCTAATTTTCTGTCCCCTGTCAAGCTTGATTGATTACTTGATTACTTCCTTACCTTATTTTACAATATTTACCTACCTTGCCTTATTTACTTACACTATTCAACTCCTATATATACACTCTTGTTCTACCTCTCAAACACGAACAACAGTTCAGAAACACACACAAAAACTTTCTCTCATTTGTCTTTCTGCTACTTGTGCTCATTGCTTGTCTAGCCGGCTGAAAGCCAAGGATAGACTATGGAATACTGTTCACTTTACTTTCTACTTTTGCTTCCTTAACTATTATGTTCCTATTTCAATGAAATTCAAATATATGTGCTCCTTGTTAAATCAATATCTCTTTCTGCACTAGTTTAATTGCTTAGGCACTTAATTATTCTTTCATGTTTGCTGGTGTGATCAGTATGCTTAAGTTTCACCCTCTCTTGTTCAATTTTTTAATCAAGCATCTCTATTCTGCTTAAGTATTCAATATGGTCTTAAACAACCTATTACTTTTGTATCTTCCTGTCTTGTAACCCTAACTAGTATGGCTACTTTGTGTGATTGAATCTTTGTGGTTCTTCCTGTATCCTTCAGCATGATTGCCTCTATATCCAGACTTATGTCTCACTGTGTTTAGCCAACATGTTTATTGCAGTACTTCAGTCTTGTGTGTTCTTAAATAATATGCTTATCACTAAGTGTGATTGTAATCAATATTCCTACTTGCTTTGTGTCTCTATTAACTAACATGACTGCATTCACCCTTATTCTCATGTACTCATGCTTCAAGTGCCTTGTGTTCCTAACCACCACTCCCTTTTGTGTAATTGTTTGTACAGCTAAAACTGATTGACAAAGTGAATTTGAAATTGGGCAATGTGATGCTTTGTGACTATGTTGTTGTTTGCTGAACCTTTATTTCCTTCAAAAGGTTTTCAACATGTTTTTCACTCCTAATATGTTTCTCCAAACTATTACTACTCCTAAAGTATTTTCACTCCTAAAGATTTTACCTCTATACTTTTTTTAAAAATTAACTATGTCAAGCAATCTCGCTTCTACTCCTATATTACTTAAGTTCTGCCCCTCCAGTTGTGTACTACCTAGAAATTCATGAGATTTCTCCGAACTATGGCACACTGGGGCTGGCCCTTCCGCACTGCACATACCTACTCTTTTATTTAAAATGATCTTGGTGTGAGTAATGCCCCGAGTCCCTGAGGCCCTTGGGAACTCTGACGCACCGGGATACCCTTATTGTACATCATGAGACTACGGCATCTGGGACTGTTTAAAGGCCTGGTATTTCCAAGTTCATTTTGGGACTATTTCAGGCTACCTATAGTATAGCTTTATTTCATTTTGTAGTTTATTTATGGTTTGTAATAATAATCCTTTTGAACATATGTTGGGGCAACTAATAAAAAAGGAAGCGATTATACGATTTTTGTGAGAGAAATCGGGTAGAAATCATGACTTTAGGTTTATTATGTTTACTTGAATTAAAAATCATGCTTTGAGTTTAATATTTTTACTTGCATTAAAAATCATACTTTAGGTTTATTATGTTTACTTGCATTAAAAATCACGATTTAGGTTTACTAGGTTTACTTGCTTTAGAAACCATGCTTTAGGATTATTTGGCATACTAGAAAATATGTTATAGGCTCATCACCTAATTTGTTACAAAATTCTGCTTCTGCATAATCATGGTCACATAGAAATTCTGTTATTAAATTACTGCCCTAATCCTGCTTAACAAGACGTCCCTTCATCATGTACATTAGAGATCCTGCTTTAGGACTGTTAATTGCATTCGCTTTAAAACTATGTCTACGTCGCATAAATTAGTAACTATCCTGTTTAAAAGCAATCCCAACACCTAGATATCATGTTCTAGGATTAAATGTATGTAAACCAGCTTTGTAATGTTCAACACCTAGACCAGCATGCCTATAGGACTTAATAAATTCAATTTGGTTTTGTAAATTGATTCCAGAATTCTGATTCCATTTAGATAACATGTTTATAGGATATTACAGATCCACACCTAGGCAAGCTTACAGGTAATCAAGGTCTATAAAACTTTGAAACTATTCTTTGCTTACAACTGCTCAGATTCAACAGGTTCTAAAAAAATCAGTAGGCAAATTGTTTAGGACTTTAACACTTTTGTCTTAACTCAATATCGCATATTCTTTGCTTGCCATTCTCAACTAGATATCCTGTTCTAAGGTTTTTCTTAAATATCTGGAATCTGTTGTTTGAGACGCACTTACTTGCTCTATTTGTGGAGGAAAAATGTGAGCCTTTTAATTGTTCATTCTTTGGTCCAGTCTTATATGTTTTGTTTGTCGCCTAGAGTTTTCTCCTTTTTATTTTTGTAGGAGAGTCTAGATCCACCATAACTAGAAGTCCTAAATTCCTCCAGACTATATAAGTAAAGGGACGGGTAGTGCACACATAGGATACATATTAATATTGCCAGAATGCTTTAGGCTATGACCTAGGTGAGGGAAATTGGGTAGTAAAAGGGTATGATGACCTGTGCGCCAATGCCACGCGTAACACCTCTAGTTGAGTAAGGCTTATCGGGTATTGTACAGATGTGATCCTAGAGGTTGATAAACCTAGGACCTCCCTCATCTTAATTACATATATGTGCTTAGACTGCTTATTTGTTAAAATTCCTTTATCGTACATATGTGCTTAGACTGCTTATCTGTCAAATTTTCTTTATCTTATATGTGTGCTTAAACTATCTATTTATTAAATGACTAATTCACATAAATCAAGTTTATTCGGGACCCATAGTTGTGGACCGCGAGGGGTGCCTAACACCTTCCCCTTGAGGTTATTTCGAGCCCAGACCTAAGTCTCTGGTAATGCAAATCGGTTTTCATGAGTTATTTGCTCTAGGTGTCCTAATTCACCTTAAATCCGTTAGGTAGCGACTCTTCAAATTCAAATACCCAATTCCCATAAGGAAAATGAGTTGTTCCCCATGAATGTCGAAACCCGAATTCCACGAGGAAAAAGGGGGTGTGACAATCGATACTAGCCGTACAATAAGGATCGAATATGCAATGGGTTTGGATGGAGTTCGATACGAAATGAAAGGAGAAATGACCGAGGCTAGAACAACCGAGGACTTATGAACAAGAATGGTTTCGACAGGCCTATCGGACCCAAAGAAGCACCGAGGTTGTCTGAATATAAATTTAACAAATGTGCAAATATCATGGCACTCACGGCCACAAAATAGAAGATTGCGACAATTGAGGGAGGAAGTAGTCTGATTATTCAACAATGGGCATGTTCGAGAATTCTTGAGTGACCGAGACAAGAATCATTTAAAAAATATGGACGCCAGTAAACAAACCGAGCAATAAGTACCTCAACACGTTATCCACATGATCATTGGAGGGGTAGGTGTCCCTCAAGGTCCTATATTAAAACACACCAAAGTATCCATCACGAGGGAAAGGCGGACTCGAGATTACATATCAGAAGAAACTTTGTGTTTTAGCAACGAGGATGCATAAGGAATCATGCATCCCCACAATAATGCACTGGTAATATCTGTACTCATGAATAAATATCGAGTTAAACGTGTGTTATTTGATCCAGGTAGCTCGGCCAACATCATTTGATCAAGGGTCGTAGAACAACTCGGCCTACAGGACCAAATCATGCCAGCAGCTTGGGTGCTAAACGGGTTCCATATGGCTTGTTAGACTACTAAGAGAGATATAACATTACCAGTAAATGTCGCTGGGACCATCCAGGAAACCACGTTTTATGTGATCGAAGTTATATGAGGTACAACGTCCTGTTCGGGAGACCATGGATTCATAACATGAGGTCAGTACCCTCAAACCTTCACCAAATGCTAAAATTCCCAACGTCGAGAGAGATTAAAAAGATCTACGAGGAGCAACCGGCTGCAAAGGAAATGTTAGCAGTCGAAGAAGTGATTCCGGTATCAAAGCGGGAAACTAAATAGCAATTATCAACACCAGCCACGACCCAATCGGATAAATAGGAGACCAACGAAGATGATTATTATGGGGTTCCCAGATCTTTTATAATTTCGATGATATAAAATCAATGGTCAAAGAGTTGGAGCAAGTCACATTGATTAAGGGTCTACCTGATCGAAAGGTATACCTGGGCACGAGGTTAACCTCTATGCTAGGTTACAAGTACCTTGGGCATAAGTACTTTACTTTATATTTTGATGATCTAACAAACTTACCATCCAGAACCAAATAAGGAACCTGTTACACATTTACAAGACCTTTAGATCACAAAGTTCTAGGTTGGTATCCAGCGTGGGATATAACTCAACTCTTCAGAGTGAAAGAAATAGCTGAGGGAACATGTCCCTATTAGTTCCTGAGGAGTTTGTATGAAGTCAACTCTCCAGTTGGAAAGTTGCTACCTGCACACGCTACTGTACATGAACAGTCCAACAGTTAACTTTTTGTTGAAGGCTTTTTACCTACCTTGCTTACATTATTGTAAGTGATGTCATACATGTATAAATACAATCATGGAAGGTAAAACAACTTACTTCATGAGAGAAACAGATAAAAGACCTGAAGCATGTCTGGTACAATCATTCAAGTTAATTTACTTAAGATAATCTGGACAGTATGCTATTAGATTCACAAGAACCAGATTAGGGACCTGATCCCTTGGTGATTCCCTGACAGATGTATAAGTCAACTATACAACTGGAAAGCAACTGCAGAAAGTGACTGCCTACAAATGTACACGCGACAGTGCACCAGTCACTTCCCATTGGGAAGAGGCATGCACTAACCAAGAATTGACATTACCATTATGAACTGATATCACCATAGTGATGTGTTTTGTAGTATAAAACTGGTACAA
Source organism: Nicotiana glauca (assembly GCA_026770625.1). NCBI lineage: Eukaryota > Viridiplantae > Streptophyta > Magnoliopsida > Solanales > Solanaceae > Nicotiana > Nicotiana glauca. Next base: position 18,958 of record MU772370.1, read on the forward strand.
GGCACAAGGCATTCTTCTTAACACTTGCAAAATCAGAAAAGAAAATATCCTCTCAAGTGCTTGCCACAACCCGTCTCAAGAACAAAGCTGCTGCAATCTCAAGGACCAGATCCAACGATTGAAGATATCTTAAATCCTTAGGTTTGTTGAGTCTTTGTTACTTGTTCTTCATTTGTAACTCCGACTTAGCTTAGTTAGAAGCATTGTGTAGGAAACCCTTTGTAAATCATAAACCCTTGTGTTTGTGTCTTGGCTAGAGTTAGTCGAGTTATGAAGCCTTTGTAATAGAGTTATTACAAAGTGGCTTTTTATAGTATTATTACAAGTTAGAGTGATTAAAGTCTTTTTAACTAAAGAGTGACAAAGTGGCTTGTGGTGAGAGTATCATAGGTTAGTTAAAGTCTTTGTAACTAGAGAGTGACAAAGTGGCTTGTGGCAAGAGTACCACAAGTTAGTTGAGTTGAATTCTTTGTAATGGAGTCATTACAAAGTGGCTTGTAATAGGTGTTTACAAGTTAGTGAAGTTGAAAGTCTACAAGTGTATGTCGTGGTTTTTGTCCCCTTGGGTTGGGATTTTTCCACGTAAAAATCCTCTTTGTTCTTTATTAACTCCCGAGCTAATGTGGGAACAATTAGAGAACTCGATGCCCTATACTAGTTAGTTTTACAGTCTATTGCTTATAGTGGGAGCTGATATAGAACCCGCTTCTCTATACAGTTTGGTGGACGTTTAGTTTCTATCAATTGGTATCAGAGATGTCACACCCCAACCTCGGGAGGCGGGACCGGTGCTCAGTCAAGTGAACCCGACTGAGCAAGCCTAACCGGATACTTTCTACCCCAACTCAATATGACTACGGAACTCATGCCTCTGATTAATTTAGACGATAATACATTGTGTATACCCCATTACTGATTCATTTCATATCATAAAAATTTACCGTACATAAGCTAGCTTCAAGGATTCTGTTAGAATTACAGCTTAAGGAGTTCACAAGTTCAGGATCACAACATATACATATAGTGGACTCCCCGAACCCCTGTACATAACCCACACTAGTGTCTTTGAAGCCTCTAAGGATACAACAGATAAGCATGACTATGTCGGCAACAAGGCCCCGGCTATACCTCAAAAGTGAAAAGCTGTAAACGACAAAAGGTACATCATATAGCCCCATGGAAGAAAAGGGGCTCACCGAGACTTCGAGTAGAAAAATGCTCCGCTACACATGGTTGGCACGGTCCGCTATGGAGCCACCTACAATCATAACACGAATGTAGCGCCCCTGGCAAAAAGGACGTCAGTACATTTGAATTGTACTGGCATGTATAATAAACACCATTTTACTAGAAAGAACTATCAAATAAATACAAGCAATTAATACGGGCAAATCAAGAAACAATTCATATAATCTTTCATACAATTTCCACAACATAGATTTGGGTATATCTATCAAATGTTCACCACTATTCTCCTTACCACCACCATCTCGAGCGGAGTCCGGACACGACCCGACCAGCTAGGTCACCTCATTGGAGGCATTACTCTCAATCAATAATTCATTTCCCTTATCTAGAATTCAATATCAGCATATTACCACCATGTGTGTGTCATGTTGTCCGATCACGACCCGATCGGCTAGGTCACCTCATTGGAGGCATTACTCCATTCTCATTAGTCAACACTTCAAGTCTTTATCTCACACATATCATAACAATTCCTGGGGCACTCATGGCCACCATCACCACATTGTTTCCCCTTTTTAATATTCATCTTACAAGTTGTGGTCATAGACACATATACCAAGGATAATTCAAGTTGCAATCATAGGTAAGTGAGCACATAGCTAGCATGAATAATTTTTTGTTTCAATGTTGGCTTATAGCCCAAGTATTTCAACACATAGCAGTACTTTTCATCATTATCTAATTGTCAAGATTGACACATTATTCACATTGAGTCACACCCTTCACGAATATGTATAGATATATACAAATCAATTAATTGCATAATGACAATCAATACACTAGCCAATTCAACTCTTACCATACTTTCGTAATGACAACAAAGCTCAATTTCTAATAAAAAGGGGTTTTAGCCATACATACCTCAATAAAGATTTTCCTTACTCTTTTACAATTTCTGGAACTCTTAGCACTTCGATATATTGAGTAAGAATTACAAATTAAATCGAGAATTAGAGACGAAACTGAAGTTCTGGCTTGGTTCGAGCATATCATCAAATACTAAAGGTGCATTATGATCTTAGCCCCTTTTGTGAGGAATTTCTATCATTTTATACCCCCAACTGCCTTCTTTTTAGTTTTCTACCTTCCGATATCGTATGGTTTGACATGCATGTAGAGAATATCATTCTTATACTCTTGAATTAATTCTCTACTGGCCCCATGTACCTAAGTGTAGAAATAAGAGCTGAGATTATGAATCTTACCTCTTGGGAATGAAAATTTAGGTGTCTTCACTTGATCTTCTTCAATGTTTTAGCAAGGATTAATGAGAATTTGATGGGTGACACTTTCCACCTTTGAGACCCCCTCTCTCTCTCTCTCTCTCTAAAAATCTCAGAAAATATGCTTAAAATGAGCTATAATGTCGATTATATCGATAGGGAGGTCGGGTTAAAAATTAGAAAATTGGAGACCCGAGTCAAATATACGGTCGCATTTGCGATTGCAGAGTAAACATGCGGTCCGCATAATGGACCGCAAAATGCCCCCCAAAACTAAACATTCTGACTCAGTCTGCGGTAAGAATGCGGTCCGCATTCATGTTCTGCGGTCGCAAAGTGCACCGCATAACTGAGCCTCGCAAAATTCAAAAGAAAATATGCGACGACTATACGGTCCGCATTTTGATTATGCGACCGCATTTCGACTGCATAACTGACTTTAATTTTAACCAACATTCTGCCTCATTCTGCGGCAGATATGCGGCCCGCATTTCGATTATGCAACCACATTCTGGACCGCATTTCTTGCATTTTTCTGGAAACTTATTCTTGACTTTTTAATGCATTATTCAATCCAAAAGGGTCCGCGCCACACATGCTCCTAACTTGGCACCACGGAATCCGGATTCTTGAGTAGGGATTTCACGGGGCCTTACAAGAGCGGGTTATTTTAAAAGGTTAACACCTAGAAAAGATCTACATGGCTGCTCTAGCAAACTTCAAGGAAAGTAAATCAACCAATAAACCATAAAGATTTCAGAAGACGGTTCGTGAAAATGGTGGGATACCAAAGAAAGGAAGTTCCAATAGGAATTTCAAAGGAAATGATTGCTATCATAAGTATGGAAAGCCTGGACACTTTATTAAAGGCTTCCCTCTTTATAAGCAGGATAATTAAAAAACCAACACTATTAAAGCAGCTAAGAGGAACCCGGTCCCTAACAAAAAATTCAAAATAAGAGATGTTGCTGAAAATATAGTGAATCAAGCTTCGGCTGACAGGAGAGATTTCTCTAGTGAATCTGAATGTGAGGATGACCAAGGAGATGTATCTATGATGGTTTTTGACAATGAATATGAGTCAATATTTGCACTCATGGCTAAATCTGATGATAACGAGGACAAGGAGGAAGATGAGGTAAGTTTTCTTGATGTTCAAAGAAATTTGAAAACTTACTCTAAGAAAAAATTGATGTCCTTAGAAAATGTGTTGCTTGATGCCTATCATAGCCTCATTAATGAGAAAAATACTTTAATAGAAGAAATTGGTGACATAGAATAATAGAGGGATGATATGGTAGTTTCCATTGTAGAGTTGAAGGAACAAGTTGAAGAAGTAACTAGAAAACATATCTTGTCAAAAAAACAAAAAAAAATGGATGGACAACACTAAGGGTAAAGAAGTGTCCAATGAGGTTAAACTTGAGCTTGAGAGTGAGCTTAAGAAAGTTAAAACAAGTCTTGATGCTAAGCTTGAAAAGAATAGACAATTTCATGAGGATTTAAAAGGGTTAAAAATGATCTTGATAAGTCACTTAAATGGACCCGGTCCTCTGATGTAATAACATCTATGTACAGGAGTAATGGTGGAAACATGCAAGAAATCGGATTCCAAAAGGCTAAAACCTCCTATAATCCCAATAGCAAGTATGTAACCATGGCTGATAATAGGTTGTGCACTCACTGTGGTCAAACTAGTCATTACAAGGACTCTTGTAAAGTTAAAACTTAGTCTTCGTAGAAAAATAAAGTTTTTGTTGAAAAGAGGCATATTGATGAGGAACTTGGTTCCTAGAAAAGAAAATATGTGCTTCTTACATGGGCAAAAAGAAGTTTGATGCACCCGTTCTATCATTATAAGGGACCCAAGATGGCTTGGGTTCATTCCTAAGTCTAATCATTAATTTAGTGTGCAGGCTGAAGTGAGAGGTAGCAGCCAAAAGCAAAAATGGTACATGGATAGTAGCTGCTCTAAGCATAAAATTAGAAGAATGAATGATGTCGTCTCACTCAAGGCCCTGCAAAAAGGGAGTGTATCCTTTGAAAATGAAAAAAGGGATACATTCTGGGAGTTGGAAGGATTGGGAAGTCTCTTCCCCACTCTATTGAAAATGAGTAATTCATGAAGGGGTTGAAGTATAACTTGCTGGGTATTTCCCAAATCTGTGACAAGGGATCTTAGCTGTTTGAGTGGTGTTAATGATAATGCTGAGCTATGGCACAGAAGGCTGGGTCATGCAAGTTTTATGCTGCTGAACAAATTAGTCAAGAAGAACCTGGTTCATGATCATCTCAAGTCAAGCTTCAAGGATCACATGGTATGTGATGCATGTATAAAAGGAAAGCAAGTCAGGTCCTCTTTTAAGCCCAAAAAGGAAATTAGTATCTCAAGGCCAATTGATCTCCTCCATATAGATCTATATGGACCAATGAGGATGCCAAGTAGAGGAGGAAATAGGTACATATTTTCATCATTATGGATCATTACTCTAGATTTACATGGACCTTGTTCCTCAGAACTGAAAATGAGACTCCAGCCGACATAGAGGAACCTGGTTCCTTAATCACAATATCTGAAGCACAAAACAGAGTTGTGGATGTTGTACATGGAACTCCAGCTGCTGAGAAATTAAAACTAGATCAAAGACAAGAAACTCACTTGCCTTGTCAGCCTTTCTCTCTCAAATAGAGCCTAAGAATATCAAGGAAGCATTGAAAGATGCTGACTAGATTACAGCTATGCAAAGAGAGCTCCGTCAACTTGAGAGGAACAATATGTGGAACCTGGTTCCACGACATGCTGACAGAACTGTTATAGGAGCCAGGCTCCCCATACTTGGTGTGAAAAGAAGGAACCTACTCATTGTGCAGATTTATGTTGATGGCATCATCTTTAGAGCAACAGTTGACTCTCAATCTGAAGAATTTGTAAAACTCATGGGAAGTGAGTTAGAAATGAGTACGATGGGGGAACTGAATTTCTTCTTAGATTTGCAAATAAAGCAAACTCCCAAGGGGACAATGATAAGACAACAGAAGTACATCAAGAAGATGCTAAAGAGATTTGACATGGAGACATCAAAAATCATTGACACTCCCATCGCCACAACTACTTGTTTAGAATGGATGAACCTGGTTCCCCTATAAATCAGACCATGTATAGAAGTATCATAGGTTACTTCTGTAGCATACCAGATATTGTTTTTAGTGTCGGTCTGTGTCCCGAGTTTTAATCCAATCCAAAGGAATCTCATCTAAAAGTTGCTAAGAGAATCCTAAGATATCTCAGAGGGATGCAGGACCCGGTTCTCTACTATCTATCGGGAGATAACATTGAATTGGTTGGATATTCTAATACCGATTATGTTAAATATCTAGTAGATGGAAATAGCACATCTGGAACGACACATTTTTTAGGGTCATGCTTGATCTCATAAGGTACAAAGAAACATATTGTGTGGCTTTTCCTACTGCTAAAGCTGAATATGTGGTTGCTGCTTCTTGTTGGGCTCAAATAGTATAGATCAAGTAACATCTTGAAGACTTTGGTGTATTTACTGCTAAGAGGACAAAACACATTAATGCGCGATATCACTCTTTGAGGGATGTTCTGTACTATCCTTCAGGTGACAAGTTCAACCTTATTGACGCTGATTATGCAGGCTATCTGGTGAACAGGAAAAACACATCGAGAATGGCTCATTTCCTTGGATCATGTTTTATCTCATGGGGTATAAGGAAACAAAACTCAGTAGCTCTCTCAACGGCTGAAGCATAATATGTTGCAGTTGCCTCGTGCTGTGCTCATTCACTATGGATCAAGCAACAATTAGAAGATTTTGGTGTATACATTGATTGTGTACCACTTCTATGTAACAACACCAGTGCTCTCAACATTGCAAAGAGCCCGTTTCAACATAAGAGAACCAAGCATATTGATGTCAGACACCATTTTCTCAAGGACAATGTTGAAAAGGTTCTGATTTGTATGAAGTTCTGGAAGACGGAGGATTAGGTAGAAGACATCTTCACCAAGGTGCTGAGCAGGGAACATTTTGAAAGAAATCGTCTGGAGTTGGGGTTGATCAAGCTCAACTAAGGACCTGGTCCCTCGATGACTGGCTATGTTAAGAAGGAAAGGTACAGTGCTAAAAAGTGTTTTTTGGAAATATCTTACTCAAATCTATATTGTTACAGGTATACACATATGGCAGTTTCAGGACAAAAAATAAGTAAGAGTGACATTGCACTTCTAGGAGTCATTGCTCACAATTTTCAAAATCGACACAGAACTTGGTTCCTGTGACTCAGGATAGTAGTTTCTTCAATACTTATATGCCTTTTTAAGCTGCTGAAATGTCATGTCATTAATTTGTTTTTGCCTTTCTCCTGCCTCTCCTCCTAACTTTTGAAGTTCAAAATGTTAAACCTTTTCTGAACTGACCCGTTGCCCCAAAAAGGCACTTCTCTATCTTACACCCAAATAAAACCAATTCTTTTATTCAAAACCAAAATCAACCTTGTCTCAAAATAATCCTTCTTTCCAAATATGCCAGAAGTGAACCCAACTCTCTCACTTTCCAAAAAAAAAAAACCTAACTCCTTAAGAATCAAAACCCCAAGAATTCTTTGGCAGATTTTGATGGAAGTTTAACTGAAAAAGAACATGGTAGATATAATATTCTAGAGCATGAGGCTGAAGTTATTTCTGGATTTGTGGAAGCCTTAAAGGATGGAGAAATTGGTAAATGTGAGGACTGAATGAGGGAACTGATTGCTCAAGTCCTTCTCATGAAGTCAATTTTAATAATAATCTTTTTCTTTTTGAGTTCTGTGTATAAATGAACTTCCGATCCAGTAAAAAGGATTGATGAAAAGTAGGCTGATTGATGAAGTGGCGTGACCTGTTGATATGATTGTGTAAAAGGGAATGAAATGAATTATTCACTCATGAGAGAGAATTAAAAATAAAAAAAATAAAAAAAAGGGTTGGCTGAGAAAGATGCAGCAAAAAATATATACCTAAGCGTAAACAGATTGAGAAGAAGAAGATGGAGGCATGGCTGCTCAGGGATAGAAAGGGTAGTGTAAGTGAGGAATCTGGTTCCTTACAAAAGCAAAAGGTTGAGCCATTTGGTTTGGAGGGAGAAGACTTTGAAGTCTCAAAAAGTGTTGTAAGGCAGAGTGTTGACTCTGATATTGCTGAAAAATGGAGGAACGTCTTGACATTGTTGAGTTCCAAAATAGAATCACCTCTTTGTTCCTCCAAGTCCCAATGTTTCTGAAGAAGAAGCGAAAACTTCTATGTTTTATGTGACACTATGATGCTATATGTGCATGGGACTGAGTCTGTTCTTGATGAGACGAAGCTTGGGGAGATTCTTGGTGATCTGATTGATGGTTCAACCTACTTAGATAGGTTGAGAACCTAGTCTTCGTAGACCCTTGGTAGAATAGAATGCTAAGTTGAAGGGTGAGAATGAAAGATTGAGGAAACAGGTAGAGGTATTGAGAGAGACGATAATCATTGATCAAAGCAGAGTAAATGAACGAATGCACAAGCTCATCAAGGCCTTAGCCCCTTACTTTTCTTCCTGCCCAGTGATCCATGTCTTTCACTCCTTCAAAATTCCCTTGAACTCTTATCTTCTTTTGATCCCTATATTTGATGACATTAGTACTTCAACTATTTAAAATTGTCATATTATGTATTATTGAATCTACTGTGCTTTTATTATAATTACTTAACTATGGGCAATCACTCTATTTTGTGCACTGACATTCACTTGTTAGTCTTGTTATTATTTATGATGTGTTGCCCAAGTGGCATGAGTTAATGTTGCTGAACTTATTTTTGGTTGTGCTTCTTCTGTTATTATTTTTGATAATGCCAAAAGGGAGAAGTTATATAGGTGTCAACATGGGTGTGAAAGTTAGCTCTGCTTGGTGGAAGATAGATGTGCATGAAGTTATATAGGTGTCAACATGGGAGAGGAACATAATCGAATTATATGTTGTGTTGTGCAAGAAAGATAGCTCTACTTCGCAGGGGGAACGTTACTGATAATATGTTGATTATAGGTCTGATCCGCAGGGAAATATGTGAGGAATCTGGTTCTAAAAAGGAATAATAATTTTGGGTACGGACTAGATGTGATCAGTGCATATAAGGAATCTAATTCTCAAGGGAAATAATTCTGGGTTTGTCATTCATCAAAAAGGGGAAATTGATAAGTTATGGTACTTTGAGTTTTGATGATTTGCTAAACAGTCTTGAGAAACCAGTTGTGATCAGCTCCTTAGGTTTGGTTCTCTTAGGGAATATGGCTGATTCGTAGGGGGAACAATGTGGAGATCTGGTTCTCAGGGGGAATATCAAGTTTAAGTTTATCATCATTAAAAAGGAAGAAATTGATAGGTTACAAGTACCTTGGGCGTAAGTACTTTACTTTATGTTTTAATGATCTAACAAACTTACCATCCAAAACATGATAAGGAACTTGTTACACATTTACAAGACCTTAGATCACAAAGTTCCAAGTTAGTATCCAACTTGGGATACAACTCAACTCTTCAGAGCGAAAGAAACAGCTGAGGGAATAGGTCCCTATATGTTCCTGAGGAGACTGTATGAAGTCAACTCTCCAGCTAGAAAGTTGCTGCCTGTACACGCTACTGTACAAGAACCATCCAGAGTCAACTTTCTGTGGAAGACTTTTTACCTACCTTGCTTACATCATTGTAAGTGATGCCACACATTTATAAATATAATCAAGGAAGGTAAAACAACTTACTTCATGAGAGAACCAGATAAGGGACCTGAAGTATGCATGGTACAATCATTCAAGTTAACCGACTCAAGATAATATAGGCAGTGTGCCTTTAGATTCACAAGAACCAGATTAGCGACATGATCCCTTAGTGTTCCCCTGACAGAAGTATAAGTCAACTATATAGCTGGAAAGCAACTGCAAAAAGTGACTGCCTGCAAGTGTACACGCGACAGTGCAGCAGTTACTTCCTATTGGAAAGAGGCGTGTACTAACCAAGAATTGACATCACCATTGTGAATTGACATCACCATAGTAATATTTTGGTAGTATAAACCTAGTTCAAGTCACAAGGCATTCTTTCCAACACTTGAAAAATCAAAAAAGAAAATATCCTCTCAAGTGCTCGCCACAACCCCTCTCAAGAACAAAGCTGATGCAACCTCAAGGACCAGATCTAAAGATTGAAGATATCTTAAGTCCTTAGGTTTGTTGAGTCTTTGATACTTGTTCTTCATTTTTAACTCCTACTTATCTTAGTTAGAAGCATTATGTAGAAAACCCTTTGTAAATCATAAACCCTTGTGTTTGTGTCTTGGCTAGAGTTAGTCGAGTTGTAAAGCCTTTGTAATAGAGTTATTACAAAATGGCTTGTAATATTGTTATTACAAGTTAGTGATTAAAGTCTATGTAACTAGAGAGTGACAAAGTGGCTTGTTGTGAGAGTATCACAAGTTAATTAAAGTATTTGTAACTAGAGAGTGACAAAGTGGCTTGTGGTAAGAGTACAACAAGTTAGCTGAGTTGAATTCCTTGTAATGGAGTCATTACAAAGTGGCTTGTAATAGGTGTTTACAAGTTAGTGAAGTTGAAAGAATACAAGTGTCGGTCGTGGTTTTTGTCCCCTTGAGTTGGTATTTTCCATGTAAAAATCCTATTTTTTCTTTATTTATTGTCGAGCTATTGTGGGAACAATTAGAGAACCTGATTCTCTATACTGGTTGGTTTTACAGTCTGTTGCTTACAATGGGGACTGATAGAGAACCCGATTCTCTATACAGTTTGGTGGACGCTTAGTTTCTATCACTCTAAGCTCAGGAAAAATCTCATTAATTTATCATAGCTAAAATGGATTGTTTTGCTTGGTCCCGTCTTGACATGACAAGGATTCCACCGGAGATCACTACTCACAGGCTAAGCCTGGACCCGAAATTCTATCCGGTCAAGCAAAAAAGGAGACCCAGTCCGAGATCAAACATGCTTTCATCAAGGACGAGATAACTAAACTTATTAAAATAGGATCCATTCGAGAAGTCAAATAACAGAAATGGTTACCAAACGTAGTAGTAGTCCCCAAAAAAGGGAACAAGCTGAGAATGTGCATAGATTATAAAGATTTAAATAAGGCATATCCCAAGAACTCTTTCCCTTTGCCTAACACTGATCACATAATTGATGCCAAGGCTGGCCACGATATCCTCAATTTTTTTATGCCTACTCCAGATACAACCAAATACGAATGAACCTGGATGATCAGGAAAAGACCTCCTTCATCATTAAGTATGGAACATACTGCTATAACATAATGCCATTTGGATTAAAAAATACTGGTACCGCATACCAACGCCTAGTAAATAGGATGTTCGAAGAACAACTAAGGAAATCCATGGAAGTTTACATTGATGATATGTTAGTTAAGTCCATGCGAAGAGAGGACCATTTAAAGTATTTGCAGGAAACCTTCAGTATATTGAAAAAGTACAACACGAAGCTGGATCCGAAAAAATGCGCTTTCGAAGTCGGTTCAGTTAAATTTGTCAAGTTCATGGTCTCCAACCAAGAAATCGAGATCAACCCCGACAAGATCAAAACTATCTAGGATATCATGGTAGTAGACAAGGTGAAGGCCGTGTAAAGGATAACCGGGCACATCTACGTCCTGGGGAAATTCATCTTGAGGTCCTACGATAAGAGCCACTAATTTTTCTCATTATTGAAGAAGAAAAAAAAACTTTACATGGACCCCGGAATGCCAACGGGTTTTGGAAGAACTGCAAGGCCCAATGATATCCCTACTCGAAAACCCGAATCCCGTGGTTCCAAGTTAGGAGCATGTGTTAGCAATTCATAAATGTGGACCTTTTTGGATTGAATAATGCATTAAAAATTCAAGATTAATTTTCTAGAAAAATGCAAAAATGCGGTCCAGAATGCGGTCGCAAATTAGGTATGCGGACCACATATCTGCCGCGGAGTTAGTCAGAATGTTGGTTGAAATTTAAGTCAGCTACGCGGTCGCATTATCGAAATGCGGACCGCATATTCTTCGCATAATTTCCTTTGAATATTGTGAGGGTCAGTTCTGCGGTGCACTTTGCGACCGCAGAACGTGAATGCGGACCGCATTTCTGCTGTAGACTCAGTCAGAGTGTCCAGTTTCTAGGGAGCATTTTGCGGTCCATTATGCGGACCGCATGTTTACTATGCGATCGCAAATGCGATCACATATTTGACTCGGGGCTCCAATTTACTAATTTTTAACCCGACCCCCTATCGATATATCCAGTGTTATAGCTCATTTTAAGCATTCTTATGAGCATTTCTAGAGGGAGAGAGAGGGTTTTTAGAGAGGGAAAGTCTCCCCATCAAATTACTCCATAAGATATGGCTAAATCCTTGAAGAAAATCAAGTGAAGACCCTTAGACCTTCATCTCAAGAGGTAAGACTTCATCACCCCAACTTGTTTTTTTCCTCAGATATAAGGGGTCATTAGTGAGGTGATTCAGGGGTATAACAATGGATTCCTTACATGCATATCAAACCTTAGTGGGAGGTGGTGAATTAAAGAGGGGTACAAAATGATGTAAATTGCTCTTAAAAGGGGCCTAAGATCACATTGCACCTCTAGGGTTTGTCAATATGCTTGAACCAAGCTAGAGTCTCAATCTCATCTCTAATTCTCGATTTAATTTGTAATTATTACTCAATAGATCGAAGTGCTAAGAGTTCCAAAAATTTGTAATAGAGTAAGGAAAGATTTATTGAGGTATGTATGGCTAAAACCCCCTTTTATTAGAAATTGAGCTTCGTTGTCATTTATGAAAGTATGGTAAGAGTTGAATTGGTTAGCATATTGCTTGTCATTACGCATTAATTGATTTGCAATTATCTATACATATTCGTGAAGGATGTGACTCGATGTGAATAATATACCATTCTTGATAATTAGAGAATGATGAAAAGGTACAGTTATGTGTTGACTAATGAGAATGGAGTAATGCCTAGGCAAGGCGACCTGGCCGATCGGGTCGTTATCGGACACCATGCCGCACACATGGTGGTAATGTGCTGATATTGAATTCCAGATAAGGGAAATGAAATGTTGATTGAGAGTAATGCCTCCAATGATGTGACCTAGCCGGTCGGGTCGTGACCGGACTCCGCTCAAGATGGCGGTGGTATTGAGAATAGTGATGAACATGTGACAGAAATGCCCCAATCTTGAACCTGTTTGATAGTTCTTTCTAGTAAAATGGTGTTTAGTTATACATACCAATACAATTCAAATGTACTGACGTCCCTTTTGCTGGGGGTGCTACATTCGTGTTATGATTATAGGTGGTTCTATAGTAGACACTCCAGTCCACCAACAGTAGCACCTCCTCCACTTTCCGTCGGCTGTATTGGTTAAGCCCTTTCCCCTCGGGGCCCTGCGTGGCTTATGCCGCTATTCTTTCCGGAGTCTTATTTTTTGTATTTGTGTAAGGTATAGCCGGAGCCTTGTTGCCGGCATTTCTATATTATTCTTCAGTTATATTTAGAGGCTCCGTAGACAGGTTGTGGGTTGTGTTGGGTATTGGAATTAAGATTGAAATATTGATATTTGGCAACGATTTACAAAACTTGTAATATTTTGATATTTATGATTTAAGTTGCTAATGGAAATAAAATGAAATTGTTAATAAAATACTTACTAAGTATTTTTAATGGAGTCCATCCCTTATTTAATTATGAGTTGGGTTGGGTAGTATGTATGAAACCTGCCAGGCTTTCTTAGTCAGATTTACTCGGTTGAGCGCCGGTCGCGCTCCTCGAATTTTGGGGTGCGACAAACTTGGTATTAGAGCCTAAGGTTTTAAAGTGTTCTAGGATGTCTCGGAGCCGTGTCTAGTAGAGTCCTTCTTATCGGTGTGTTGTCGACCACATCTATAAGTTGGAGGCTATTCAGACATTTAGGAATTTCACCCTTCTTTGATACTCCAATCGTGCAATAGAGCTCAAGTTAGGGAGCTAATTTCCTCTCTAAGTCTTATTCTCAAGATTGGTAACCTTGATGTCATAATCCGCGAATTTGAAGCATATAGGGAGGGATTGATCCCACCATTGAGTCCAAGTGGATTGCCCAAGGACTTGTTAGAAGAATGTATCGAGATATGGATAGATTGGTAAAACATATCGCTAAGAAGGGAGTGTCCTCGTCCCTATTGATATCTCTGCACCATCAGTTCATGTGGTATATCAGCATGTTACCTACGTATGTTAGAGATGTGGAGTCGAGGGGTATCGATTAAGGTATTTCCCTACCAACCTAACGTCGTTAGGTGAGTAAAATCAGAATTTCTACTTATTGTATATGTACATCCATATTGAAGAGTTCTCATAAATGTGGTCTTAACAAGGTGTTGAATAACAAAACATTGCGTGTATCGACTCTTTTGAACGAGATGCACTGTTTGTGAATCTACTCCCTTATGAATTCTTTTATTTACATTCTTGTGAAATTAAGTCCTATAATTATGCCCTTGAATTGAGTTATAACTCTCGGATTGATATTTTCCACTTGCTTTTCCTAAATTCTCACCAAGGTACTATATCCGATGAAATTCTTACAGAATCTTTTTATTTAATTGGACAAAATCTACTCTCTTGTGCCTCTACATGCACCGACGTAAAATTTACCTATGTGGTGCCAAGTTCCATGCAAAGCATCCCAGCGTTGCGATCCTTCTCGAGTTACTTTTTTACTTAGTTGTGTATATAGCTTATATGATTTGAACAGTCAATCTACTCTCTTGCGAATACCAACATGAAAGTTTTTCACTACCTAGTAACATAAGAGCGTAACTTAACACCTCACATGAGTGCATGTCAATCGAAATGGTCACCGTGTGCGTGAATATAAAGTCTCTATAAAAATTGAGATCCTCACGTCCACGTCATAGGAAGATCATGTGTCGCCATAACTTTCGTGTCCACTTGGGACATCCCGCAGTAAGTAGCTCACCTTGTCCTGGTATTGTGGTTGCTCGTGGCATGGTCGTATATTGCAGTTGGGAGCTAATATAGCAGAAGCGTGTCCAACTTATAACAAATGTTTATCTCCTCTTTACACCTCCATAACATGTGTTAATTGTGTTCTTTAGTTAGTGAATTCATTGTGCTAGTTTTCCCACACTTGTTCGATAATCATGCGAGAACATATCCTACTATGAGTCATTGTAATACTTTCTGTCTCTTAAGGACCCTTACTAGGCTCTCCGTCAAGACCAAGCAAACCTTTGGGGGTTATTATAGCACAACGCCAGTTTCTCATGTTTTTCTGTCTTTCATTAGCATATGGGTAGTTCCCAAGTTAAAATCTATGAAGAACTCATTAAGAACATCAGCGAACCCTCCATGATTATTCTATACTATCTCATTGGGTTCCCATATCACTTCAAGTTCATCAAGGGTTAATAGCATGTCGCAATTGCTGAGATCGAATGATCTCCTCTCGATAATGGATTATCTACACATGTGCTAGTCCAACGATTTGCTTATTAGTCTAACTCTCACCTATAGGTTTTGGGTTGACCAAGGAGAAATACACCTAGTAACACATTCATATGTAAAATCCTTTCTCTCGGTTATGCCTTATAACATCTCCCAATATGGCTCGTAATAGCTGGCTATATAGAAGTGTGTTGTAGTGCTTCATTATGAAGTGGAGTTGCTAAATATAATTGGATTTTCTAATTCTGGAGCTATACATCACGTGACTACATAGAGAGACCTTCTTTCAAAAAATGTAGCTTCTTATAATCGCTTTATATTACCACCATTCCTAGTGGTTACAACGTAAAGGTTACTCCCATAAGTCTCTTTCCCTTTCTTCTCATTTGTCTTGCATCGTGTGTTGTTTACCCGTAATCTTCGATGCGATATTATCTCGATGTCTTGACTAGTTATCCAATGATATGATCTAATTTAATTATCCTTACTTTTATGTACTCTACAAGCGCCCTGAGAGTGGGTAAATTTCCCCCTTTTCTACAGACTTCTAATGTTTTCAACTCTATTTAAGCTTGTCGATTCCAAGTGGTGCTCTTAGTTATGCTGCCTTAACATCTATTTTCATCTAATAACTCTCATTGTAAAAACTCATTTTATGTTTCATGGCATCAAAAGAGAAAGTCTTATAGCATCAAGGGTGGGGACATATTCCTTTTGTTAGAATAAATAAATGGTGTTTGTACTCCTTGTAGATGCTCTTCTAACGATCATTTACCTGCTCTGCTTGTCCCTGTGACTAGATAACCTAGGTTACTGATCCCTGATAAATGCATTACGGCGGCTTATTCTTTTAAACTTATCCATGTGGGCACTTTGAGGCCTTGTTCTATACCAACTCGTAATTGTTTTAAGTACCTTCTCGTTATTGTATTGATTTTATAGGACTACGAGGGCTTGTCTCATGGGTTTCAAAAGTAATGATTTTCCTTAAAGTTCGAGATTCGATTGCCATGATTTCAAACCAAAGTGTATACCTTTTTCCAAAGTCTTAAATGGGTCGGATTGGTTGGGTTACGTGGCTTTCTTCTCACTCGACTTCTAGAATAATTGACTATATCCGTTCCATGTGAGGATAGTTTCGCTACCCTTGGTATTCCACCTCATTGGGAGGATAGGAGTGTCATTTGTCTTTCTCCCTCAAGCATGATGTTAACCATTAGAACGCCTCGAACCAGTACATGATTCATCCCAACATTTAGATGTCCGAGCTATGTGGTCTTACTTGAGAAAAGGATGAGATTAGATGCCCTCAGATTTTTGCACATATCATGAGCATATCGATTTGAAAGACAAGTTTGGTCGTATCTTTAGTTCCCTCGTATATGATCAATTATCAGGAAGGGTTTAAGCTGTCTGAAATATGATAATCTCATAAGCGTTCAACTTCTTTTCATCCTCAACGACTTGTGGCATAGATTGTGTGTGTCAAGTAATGTTAAGAGTGTAATTCAACTGCATGTATTTTGAAACCCGTATCACATTCAAGGTGCCAGAGTATTCTTATTCTTGATAAACGGATTTTCCCTACACTCTAGAAAACGAGTGGTTCACGTACTCGAGTATTCCTCCTTAGTGGTTCCTATTGCCAATGTACGAGTTACCCCTATGACTTATTTGTCTAATAATGGATGTCCTCATAATAATTAACCACGTCAGTATTATTAGTAGTAACCTTCTGTGTCTCTTAGCATATAACCTCATGAAATACTCTGCTTAGCATATTAATGGATTTTTGAATAACTCCAGCCTGATCTTGAACTCTGTTGTTCCTCACTATATTAGATCCATTGGGTATTGTAAGTTCAGACGAGTCAAAGATGAAGCTTCACAATGTGATGATATATATATTGGATAGGTAATTTTACGGTCA
Organism: Nicotiana glauca; assembly: GCA_026770625.1. NCBI lineage: Eukaryota > Viridiplantae > Streptophyta > Magnoliopsida > Solanales > Solanaceae > Nicotiana > Nicotiana glauca. The sequence goes on from MU772370.1 coordinate 35,902, forward strand.
ATTTATGATAGCACATCTTAGGGTAATTGTTGAAGGCCATCAAGGGTTTAGTGTGAGTGTTCACCTAAAGACTTAGAGTTTGGAGGGTGAGTAGGCTATTCTCAATGTTTTTCCCTGAATATGTATGTGAGTTGATAATAAAGGTAGCATAAGTTTATTCCACAGTAGGCCGCACTAGGAGTATGAAGTGTCCCCACGGTTGTTCACTATATATTTTGTGGATCCACATGTCTATGTCCAAAAAAGTGGGTGGAGATCAATTGTGTATCATTCAGGTGTAAATTAATGAAGGTGAAGTTAGTGGATAGTTAGCTTATGCGAAATATCTACTTGTTATCCTTGTTAAGCAAGTTTAGGGGTCGAAATTGCTACCGTGAATGTGTTATGGAGAAGTCTGTAGATATAAGAGGCCATTGAAGGCCGAGAGTGTTGTGAAAATAAAATATTTTCTCTTGATTGCTTAGCAATTGGTTTTTATGTATGCAGTCCATGCCCAGGTATCATCGTGATAAAGTAGTGTTTGTAATGCTGAGGTTCTTGTTATCGATATATAAATATTGTGGTGCTTTATCGAGTTGAGGAAGCCACATGGGAAGCGGAAGATGAAATGAAAGAAAAATATTCCCATCTGTTCGAACAAGTTTAGTAGTGATCGTGCGAACTCTTATCTCTAAGTAAACTAGTGTTGTGTTCCATTTGGTGCAAATACACCCCATATCTCCCCTAAATGCTTTACTATTGCAATCCCTCTAGTGGTGTAAGAATGTTAAGTGTTGTGATTGTCTAAGTCATGTAAAACTCTTTTTGGTAAATGAAAGTTTATAGGGATTTATGCGATAAGTAAAAAACTAATACTAGTGTAGATTGGTAATGATTAATTGAAACGCATGTAGTATGATGAAACGGTTAGGTTATATGGGACTCATTGAAGTGACAAATTTATGTGGAGAATGTAGCAAGTGATTGAGTACGTGCAATTGTTGGGGGTAATGAATTGTATACCATTTGTAGACATGATAGGAATTGTGTAATGGTGCTTGGAAATATGTTTCGGGGGCTCTCTAATAGGTGGAAATGTCCAAATTACAAAGGAAACTCTTGCGAAATTTTCGAAAATCTAGGGAGTTAGCTAAATTTGGGGACTGTCAACCTGTTTCGTGTTATGGAGAGGAGAAGATTGCACTAAGACTGTTAATAAGTTAACTTTGATACTCATTCGAGGACGAATGATCTTAAGTGGGGGAGGATGTAAGGCCCCATGAAATCCCTACTCGAAAATCCGGATCCCGTGGTGCCAAGTTAGGAGCATGTGTTAGCAATTCATCAATGCGGACCTTTTTGGATTGAATAATGCATTAAAAAGTCAAGATTAAGTTTCCAAAAAAATGCAAAAATGCAGTCCAGAATGCGGCCGCAAATCAAGTATGCGGACCGCAAATCAGGTATGCGGACCGCATATCTGCCGCGGAGTTAGTCAGAATGTTGGTTGAAATTTAATTCAGCTATGCGGTCGAAAATGCAGTCGCATAATCAAAATACGGACCGCATAGTCATCGCATAATTTTCTTTAAATTTTGTGAGGGTCAGTTCTGCGGTGCACTTTGCGACCGCAGAACATGAATGCGGACCGCATTTCTGCCGCAGACTCAATCAGAGTGTCCAGTTTCTGGGGAGAATTTTGCAGTCCATTATGCGGACCGCATGTTTACTTTTGCGATCACATATTTGACTCGGGCTCCAATTTTTTAATTTTTAGCCCGACCCCCCTATCGATATATCCGGTGTTATAGCTCATTTTAAGCATTCTTCTGAGCGTTTCTAGAGGGAGAGAGAGAGAGGGTTTTTAGAGAGGGAAAGTCTCCCCATCAAATTACTCCATAAGATATGGCTAAATCCTTGAAGAAAATCAAGTGAAGACCCCTAGACCTTCATCTCAAGAGGTAAGACTTCATCACCCCAACTCTTATTTTTTTTCTCAGATATAATGGGTCACTAGTGAGGTGATTCATGGGTATAACAATGGATTCCTTACATGCATATCAAACCTTAGAGTAGTGGGAGGTGGTGAATTAAAGAGGGGTACAAAATGATATAAATTGCTCTCAAAAAGGGGCCTAAGATCACATTGTACCTCTAGGGTTTGTCAATATGCTTGAACCAAGCTAGAGTCTCAATCTCATCTCTAATTCTCGATTTAATTTGTAATTCTTACTCAATAGATCGAAGTGCTAAGAGTTCTGGAAATTTGTAATAGAGTAAGAAAAGCTTTATTGAGGTATGTATGTCTAAAACCCCCTTTTATTAGAAATTGAGCTCCGTTGTCATTTATGAAAGTATGGTAATAGTTGAATTGGTTAGCATATTGCTTGCTATTACGCATTAATTGATTTGCAATTATCTATACATATTCGTGAAGGATGTGCCTCGATGTGAATAATGTAAAATTCTTGATAATTGGAGAAGGATGAAAAGGTACAGTTATGTGTTGACTAATGAGAATGGAGTAATGCCTAGGCAAGGCGACCTAGCCGATCGGGTCATGATCCGACACCATGCCGCACACATGGTGGTAATGTGCTGATATTGGATTCCGGATAAGGGAAATGAAATATTGATTGAGAGTAATGCCTTCAATGAGGTGACCTAGCCCGTCGGGTCGTGACCGGACTCCACTCAAGATGGCGGTGGTATTGAGAATAGTGGTGAACATGTGACAGAAATGCCCCAATCTATGTTTTGGAAATTGTATGAAAGATTATATGAATTGCATCCTTGATTTACCCATGTTATTTACTTGTACCTGTTTGATAGTTCTTTCTAGTAAAATGGTGTTTAGTTATATATACCAGTACAATTCAAATGTACTGACGTCCCTTTTAGTGGGGGCGCTACATTCGTATTATGATTGTAGGTGGTTCTATAGCCGGCACTCCAGTCCACCGGCAGTAGCACCTCCTCCACTTTCCGTCAGCTGTATTGGTGAGCTCCTTTCCCCACGGGGCCCTACATGGCTTATACCGCTGTTCTTCCCGGAGTCTTATTTTTTGTATTTGTGTAAGGTATAGCCGGAGCCTTGTTGCCTGCATTTCTGTATTATTTTTCAGTTATATTTAGAGGCTCCGTAGACAGGTTGTGGGTTGTGTTGGGTATTGGAATTAATATTGAAATATTGATATTTGGCAACGATTTACAAAACTTGTAATATTTTGATATTTATGATTTAAGTTGCTAATGGAAATAAAATGGAATTGTTAATAAAATACTTACTAAGTATTTTTAATGGAGTCCATCCCTTATTTAATTATGAGTTGGGTTAGGTATTATGTATGAAACCTTCCAGGCTTGCTCGGTCAGGTTTACTCGGTTGAGCGCCGGTCGCGCTCCTCGAATTTTGGGGCGCGGTAAGTACTTAAGTGATTTCTATCGAGCCCACCACTACTTCACACGCCGAGGGAAATGGAACAACTATACTTGTATTTGGTAGTATCGGAACTAGCGGTAAGTGAAGTCCTAGTTCGAGAAGAACAAGGTATGCAATCTGCAATTTATTATGTTAGCAGGACCTTAGGACGAAACTAGATATCCTTACCTAGAAAAATTGGCGCTCACTTTGCTAAGCGGCTCTAGGAAATTGAAATCGTATTCTCATGCCATCCTATATGTGTTGTGACAATTTATACATTGAAAAACATAATGCATAAATGCGAACTCTTGAAACGATTGACCAAATGGGTCGTAAAAATCAGCGGGTACGATGTTGAGTATCGACCCCAGACAACCATTTTGTCTCAAATTTTGGCAGATTTCGTGTAAGGCTTTACACCGGCCCTAATACCCGAGGTCGAAAGAGAGTTGTTGGTAAACTTAGGGACGCCTTCGAGAATCTGGATCCTCTTTACGGACGGTGCCTCGAACGCAAAAGGGTCCGGACTTGGCATCGTACAGAAGCCACCCACAGGCAATGTAGTTAGACAATCCATTAGAACTATGAAATTGACTAACAAAGAGGCCGAATATAAGGCCATAATTGCAGTTCTCGAACTGGCCAAAAGCTTGGGGGCGGAGGTGATCGAAGCTAAGTGAGACTCCCTCCTTATGGTGAACCAAGTTAATGGAACGTTCGAATTCAGAGAAGAATGAATGTAAAGGTACCTAGATAATTGCAGGTAACATTGCATCGGTTTAAATAGTGGACTTTGCAGCACATACCCTGAGATCAAAATAGCAATGCCGATGCTCTTGCAAACTTATGGTTGCCAGTCAAAGATGACGAGCTCAACTCAGGGGCAGTCGTACAACTCATGAGATTGGTAGTAGAAGAAGGTCACGCCAAAATAAACTCCACAAGCCTAATGGTATTGGAGAAATAAATACGTAGAATATTTGAAGACCGGGAAACTACCCTCAGATCTAAAAGAATTGAGGGCATGCGCACAAAGGCAGCCCGATTCAGCTTATCCGAGGACGAAATCTTGTATAGAAGAGGTCCTCTTCCTTGGGCCCCAGGTAAGGCTTGATTTATCTTATTTATGACTTACTATATTTCTAAGTGGGTTGAAGCACAGGCATACGAGAAGGTCCTGGAGAAGGAAGTCATCGAATTCATTAGGGACCACATCATATGTCAGTTCAGAATGCCATCCGAAACCGTACGTGACAACGGGAAACAATTTATGGCAACAAAGTGACCAAGTTTCTCGAAGATCATAAGATCAAAATAATCTTATAGATACCTTATCACCCTAGTGGGAATGGTCAAGCCGAATTGACCAACAAAACCATACTCTAAAACCTCAAAAAAAGGTTAACCGATGCCAAAGGAAAATGGAAGGAAATCTTATGCGAAATTCTATGGGCATACTGCACGAACTCAAAGTCCAGTACCGGGGCCACCTTGTTCTCACTGGTTTACGGCGCTGAAGCTCTAATACCGATCGAAGTCTGTGAACCAAGTGTCATATTTCGATACACAACAAAGGAATCGAATAACGAGGCCATGAGTACAAGCCTAGAGCTATTAGACAAAAGGCATGAAGCCGCACTTGTCCGGGTGACCGCCCAAAAACAACGGATCGAGAGGTATTACAATCGAAGGAACAACCTTCAATACTTCAATATTAGGGACTTCGTGCTAAGAAAAGTCACGCTGAACATCCAAAATCTGAACGAAGGAAAGTTGGGTCCGAACTGGGCAGGATCGTACTAAATTTTCGAGGTCATCGAGAAAGGATCCTATAAGCTCGGAACAATGAACGATGAATGGTAAACGACTACTGAGCAATTAGAATGTAACTCACCTAAAATGATACTACTGCTAAGGTACGAACTCATTCATTTTCTTTTGTTAATATTTCGAACTAACAATTGCAGTTGACCGACAAGGACCAGTACAAAGTTTTAGGCCTGAAAGCACGCATTGCACTCTTTTTCCTTGAATTGATTTTGTCCCAAATAGGTTTTCCGGCAAAGTTTTTAATGCGGCAACAATGGATAGTTCTAACTTAGAATAGAAGACTTGTCATGAATCGGTGTTAAGGATCGAATCAACAATATCTGAGGTTTATCTCTATAATCAACCTCGAATACTGGGGGCATTACCCTCGAATATCGACTTTAGCAAGGAAATTACTTCGTGATGGAAGGGTCTCGATAGGTACAATTTATTGTAAGGGCCAAACAGTCAATGAATCGTGTCCACATAAATTGCTCGAGCCCTAGTATAAAGCATGTATAACTGTTGCACACAAGAATAAAGAGAAGTATCTTACTTGCAATCATCTTGTCTTTTAAAAATTTCTTATTTCAATTTCTTAAGAAATTTCCTGCTTCCGATCCCCTAAAGGTAACGATCCCAAGCTCCACCTTAACCCGAGATCGAACAATCATTCTCTCTCTCTCTCGGGGATTGTCGTTCGAAAACAAACTCGAACGATCTAAGCTATTAGTCCTCAGGGGCATAAGATCTATTAGGAAATCCCCGAATATTAAAGGCCACATCCATTCCCGCTCAGGGACTGTTATCTTGGGCAAGCCAGGATAATGCGGGAAAACAAATCCACTGAGTGACTCCCGAACTAAAAGGCTATGGTCATATTAACACGGCTTAGAGACGTCCGAGACCCGTAACAAAAACTAGGCTTTCAAAAAAGAAAAATTTTCATAACCGGTTCTAAAGGCTACCCTCGACAAACTATAATCTAAATTACTTACTTTGGAAAAAAGTTTTCGATAACATCGAACCCCTAAGACGTCTTAAAACAGAACATGTAAAGGTAAGGTTTGATTGAACCTTCGAACATAACCTTAGTTATTTCATACTAAGGCATTTCGATCTTTGTGAACACAAATAATAAAACAAAGGAAAATTTTGAAAGCTGAAAGGGAAAGAAAGCCTTATATATAGTTATCCAAAGTCTTTTTACAAGGGCTAAATGGTGCCAATACAGAAATCTACAACGGTCAAAATGACTCTCAAAAAATAAAAGACAAAATATCTAAAAATATCCTAAGTGGACTAATATTCATCGGGGGCCGCGTCGTTGCCTTCGGGGTCTTCACTTCCTTCGGGCTCATCCGAGTCTTCAAACCCCTCGGAGCCCTCCTCTTCGGGATAAGCCAGCTTCCTGGCTTTGGCCTTAGATATTTTGGCATTCTCGATCTCGGCCAGCAGGTCGAATCCCTAAGCTTGAACTCCTTCGAGGGTCTTTTTAGGATTTGCCACTTCATGTGCTCCACCAAATATTTCACTTGATTTTGAGCTGCCTCGGCATCGGCCTTTTGCCGGGCCACCTTCTCATCAGCTTCGACCTTGACCTCATCAATCTCTAAAAATGGCTGCCTCAAGTTTCTTGGTCGGATTTTCTTGGCTGTAGACCGCCGAGCTCAGTTAAGAGCAGATCTCTTTGATTGTTTTAGCCTGGGTCGAGGCCTTCTTCTTTGTAGCTCAGAGCCAGGCCTCAGTCGACGCCAGTTGAGCTTGGACAGTCTCCTTTTCCGAGGCTAGGAGGTCCATGTTTTTCTTCCATTTTTCGGCCTCAAATTTTACTGTAAGGAAAAGGAAAGTAAGTAAGGTAAACAAAAATACTTTTTTTCTTTGAGCCCACCCAATAAAAAATCCTCCTTTTCTCAAAGGAGAATCGAAAAAATCATATTTTCATACAATATCTTAATCGAATTATATGTAATGATCAATAAATTAAGTTG